>JAOWBW010002139.1:73453-120864 GCA_026119855.1 Campanula takesimana | reverse complement strand
ATCAAGACAGGCCTTGAGTTCGGAAAACCTGTTCTTTGTGAATCCTCTTGTCGATATCGAAACGGGCTTGCCACAAATTGTCTTTACGGCGGGCATCCTCGACAATCCTATCCATTTGTTCCCCCATTGATTTCATTATGTTGAGTAACCCTTCGTTGGACACGAAATCATTTCCACCGTTGTTGTTGTTGCCGTTGGAAGCCATTGGACCTATTGAAGAACACGGTTGATCTTAGGTTGGCCCCACAAACACCTTTTGAGTAATATGATTAAAACCCACAAACAAGGAAAAACACTCACCACATAGAGAAAAATGACTTTTTTTTTCATTTACAAAGTCGGAAGGACGGAGTCCTTTTTGGGGTTTCTAGAAAAAATAGTGGAATCGTCACACTAGTATATAGACCTTCTCGCGGTCCATATACTCATCGGATTCCACCACGCTTGTGATACCTACATGTGACGGGATTAAACTAAATTAATGTAGTAAATCATACATGCGGGGACGGATTTTTTTTTCGTCCAAGATAGCCACTTTTGGGGACGGAGTTTTATTTCGTCCATTGCAACAAGTTGGCATGTATGATTTGAAGACATTAGTTTAGGGAAATCTCGGTACATGAAAACCGACTGAGTCACGAAGTGTTAGACCTTAAACTAGAATTGTGTGGTTTGTGCTCGGCTTGAATATGAGGCTTAAAGGTCACCCCTGGCATGTAGTCGTGAACTACGCCACGGGCTGAGGTTTACCGCTTCGGAAGAGTCAAGGTCGGGTGGAGCTTGAAACTTCCTAGACGGGCCTCGACGGGTTTGGGGTTGGACTTGTGCGACTCGATTGTGAGCAATTGATAGGAATTGTACGAGTAGTGTGAGGTCTAACAAGTGATAAATATTTTTTTTTTTCAAAGAAATAAAAAAAAAACAATAATCACATAATTACAACTTTCGAATCACCCGTGTGACCGATAAAAATAAACAGAAAGTAAAAACTGTTTTGTGCAGGCCCGGTGCCCACACACTGTCAAAACCACTCTGTTCTGTGCAGTGTTCTGTTTCTGGAAAATGCCCAGAAGCGCGCGCATTAGGATGCCTACTCGGGAGGCGCGCTTTAGACAAAGAGGGGGCAGAGGCGCCCGCATCTGGTGTAAACTGTAAATCAGCGGGTTCAAGGGATTGCCTTGACCCTAAATAAAAATGCTTTCCCCTGCAGAATTTGTTAGCACAGAAACATGGAATGGAAGGATAAGAAGGAAGACGGGCGATTCTGGTAATTGGGGTCGGACGCGCGCGCTTTAGGCCAAGAAGGCCAGAGGCGGCCGCTTCCCACCCTTTTTACCAGAATGCCCAGAAAACAGTAATAAGAACACCAAAAGTTAACAACGCAAGTTTAACCCTCTAAATCGTCCCCAGCAGAGTCGCCACTGTAGATACCCCGGGAAACCACAACTTGCTAGAGCGGTGAATTATCCTAGGATGTCTAACTTGTTTTAGATTGTTTAGAGTCGCCACCTATGTTTTAAAGGAACATAAGAAAAACCTAGAAATAGCCTAATTTATGTACAAAACCAGAGATTCGGGAGAGAAGGGTTCGGGGTTAGGTGACGGAGTGGGAAGTACTTAAACACCCACTCCGCCCCGCTTACGCGGGTCTTGCTACTATTGGTGTTCTAATATTTACATGTCCTTCAATTATTAAATAGAAATGTGCTAACAATTGTGATGAGAAGAAAAGGGGAAATAAAGGGGAAATAAAAATAGAATTGTTTTATTTATTTAATGATAAAGATTACATGTAACAAGTAATGTTAAGAATTACATTAAGAGATGAAGAGAAATTAACATGGTGAATTAAAGTTAAGATTAAAATGTAGGGAGATAACCTTAACTAACTTCAATATGTGAAGTAGTCATGTTGGTCATGTTCCATTAATGGGGATTGCATACATCAAGAAGAAGAAAACAAAGGAAGAAAATGGAGTTGTACCTTGAGAAAGAGGACTTGGAACCTTGACTTGAAAGTGTTGTTGTTGTAATGAAATTGTTGTAGAACAATTTGTGTAGAGTCTTGTTACTAAGAACTCTTGTTGGGAGAATTTGTGTATAATGTAGTTGGTGAATCAAGGTTGGAGTCCCTTTCTAAGGTAGAAGATGATGGTTTTTATAGGTAAAAAGAGGGAAATGATGGAGGGAAATTGGTCATCCGTGTGAAATGGATAGGCCAATCACCAATAAGATAAATGAATAAAAGAAAAATAAAAAAATCAAATAATCAAATAAAAGAAATATTATGTTTTAAAAAAAAGGCTAGAATAAAGGATTTGGAGTTTATGAACTAAGGGGGGATGAACTTGGATGCAAAAAGAGGTGTTTTTGTGATAAAGAAGGAGATTTGTAAATAAGAAAAGGGAGGGAAATAAGGTGCAATCCGTTACTCGGCTTTTGGGGAGGGACGCGCGCGCGGCTCACTGGCAGAGCCGGAAGCGCCCGCGGGAGAAAAGGACAGAATGACAGAAAAGACTCTAAAGTTAACTCTGTTATGCAGTTTAGTCCAAAACTAACGGAATCAGTTAGGAACTTAACCGAAGTAACAGAAATTAACGAAAACAAGATAAATAAAAATACTATGTATGCCATCGGGACATGAGAGGTCCAAGGCGGGGTGTCTACACTTTCGGCTCTTCGTCGGTACCCAGATTAACAGTATGCAATTCTTCATCAGCCCCTGGACCATTTTCACCACGACAACGAACCTGTTGAGCTAGTTCATTTAGGTATGTTATGTTTTCGTGGTCTATTTCATCATAATTTGAATCGTTATTAACTTGTTCATTAAGTTCGTTATTAGTTAATTCATCATTTATGATGTTTGCAATCTCGAGGTACTCAGAAATATCGAATTTTCATTAGCAAAAAAAGGAAACACACGCTCGGCTATTGCCTCCATATCCTCTTGGGTGAGGGCATTAGAAACACTCTCGGACTCGAAAGTAAGTGTGAGCCGCTTTCGTTTGTTGCTGTGCGGGGTATGCAACCCATTTCTCGGATCAAGAAATCCTCGGATACTAAGGGCCCCTTCGTTGAATACCAGTTGTTGATTGGCTCGGAGCTTGGCTGAATCTTGCTAATAGATGGACTCTCCATTTTTGTGTTGTCAGAGATGGCGTTGACTTGACAATCGTCCATGATGGCAAATTCTTCGAACATGGAGGCTAGATCGGATAGTTCTTCCCCCATGGTAATCTCTACCTCGGATTCTATAGTCACTTTCTTGCCCCACCACTCTCGGGGCGACATTGGAGTAGGTTCCCTTTCTAGTGCTGGTATTTCACAATCGGTGAAGATCTCGAGACCGGGATTTCTGACGCCCTTGTCGTTACCCACGGTTCGGGAAAGATCATGTACGGAACATCTTCCTCTTGGCGAACAAAATAACCGTTTAGTGTGTTGCGGTAAGGCCTCAAGTTGGGGATTTCATATCGTCGACCTTCTTTGCGAGCTTGGGTCCTTTGATTCTTGACTGCTTGCTCGTACTTCAAGTCATCCTTGGTAGGATCGTATCCCAGACCAAACTTGTTCTTGACAAAAGGAACTTCCACGGGGTGTAATATCCCTTGTTGATGTTTTCCCTAGGCCGAGACCGGGAAAGTGATTCATGTTCCTCATCATGCGGAGGACTTTAGGATTGCTGGGGACCCACTGTCTGTTTCCCCCTTCTTTGTCAATGGTGTTGACGCCGGAGAGAGTGTGGCATCTTCTATCCCGTGTTGGACTTGGTGAACGGGTTGTCCCCCATTTCTGTGGATGGTGACATTTTCAGCCATGATAGTGACTATCTCGTCCCCGTTTCTGATCTTGACGTACTGATGGAGAGTGGAAGGCACCGCGTTGGAACTGTGGATCCAAGGTCGGCCCAGAAGTAAGTTGAATAAAGCAGGGACATCAAGTCCTTGGAATGGGACGGACATGATCATGTTTCCAAATTCGATATCAACTTCTAACATTCCCATGACTGTACGGGCAGTGCTGTCGTACCCTCTAATGACTTGTGTGTGGAGGGTTGTAAATCGGAGCTTTTGAGCCCAGTATGCCCATGACTTGGCTCGGCATTAAGTTGAGTGCAGAACCACCGTCTACTAGAACTCTTGAGATGGGTCTCCCCTTGCCTTTACTTTGAGGTAGATGGATTCATTGTGTTCGGACCCAAATAGCGGGAGGTCCATGTCGGCAAAAGTGATGACATTGCCGAAGTGAATGTGACCTATCATTGATGTGAGGTCCTCGGGTGTCGTGTCGGGAGAGACTGATGTGTCATCCAAGTTCTTGATGACGAGGTCTCGGTGTTTCTTTGATGATGCAATAAGGTCCCAGATGGATATGTTGGCTTGCGTCTTCTTGAGTTGTGTTAACAAAGGATCTTCGGGTATGTCGCGTGCTTGCGATCTTTGAGAAGAGGTACTGGTTGCTGCAGTATTGTGAGGGATTGTGCTCGTTGTTACTCGGCCACTGCGAGTGAGCACGTTCACTGTCCCTTGTAGCTTCTTCTTCCTATTCTCTAAGACTTCCCTCATATCTCATCATAAGTCACAACATAACAAGAATTATCAAGTTTATTCATATCATCGGAGCCCTCATTCACAATTGGGATCGAATGAGTGGTTCCTTCAAACTCTCCTACCTCTATTACATTGATACCACCCTCATTAGGGATTATGAATTCCCTCTTGTCTATGAGGTCTTGGATGGTTTTTCGGATGGAGAAGCAATCCTCGGTGAGGTGGCTGGTGCATTGATGGTAGTCACACCATTTGTGGTGAGCATGATTGGCACGGAGCGGTTGTGGTTGCTTGTACCCTTGAAGGGGTGATTTTTCCCTTGCCTTTAGAGCTTCATAGGCCTCGGTGATGGTCATGCCGTTGAGAGGAGTTGAGCGGTCGTTTGGAACCGCTTGCCTTGTGGTGGGGGAACCTTCTTGTAATTCCCCTTGTCCGTAGTAACGGCATTGACAGAAGCCTCTTTGTTTGAACTAGAGGCGGCCTTGTATTGGTAAGTAGGAGTGGCCTTCTTAATCTCCTTGAGTAAGTCATCCATGCGTACCCCCGCCTCATACATTTGGGAGAAGTCGGAGTAGCAAGCCCCACTTAGGTGGGTGCGGAGATCAATCTTGAGACATTTGAGAAAGATGTCCATTTGCTCTTTTGTGTTTGGCCTTCAACAATTCAGAGAGCTTGTCTTCCATTCCTTGTGAAGTCAATGAAGGACTCGTTGTCTCTTTTGAGTGGTATTCTCGAGCTCTTTCCTTGTGGGCCGGTGAGTGGTGTTGCCTTGATATTGATTCTTGAAGGCAAGCATAGCGGCATCCCAATCAAGACGGACAGTGAGCAGGAGAGTTGCATACCAATCCTTGCCGCCCCTCGAGGGTGAGAGGAAGCATTGAGCCATAACTTTTGGGGAGACCTTCTTCGGAACCATAGCCCAAATGTAAGTCTCGATGTGGGCCATCGGGCATGAGTTGCCCTTAAAACTTGCTAATGTCGGGCATCTTGAATTTGTCGGGAAGAGCGGCCATCGTGCTCATGAGGATGGATGACTGATAAAGGCTTGTGTTGGAGCCTTTTCCCATGTTGAGACCGTCAAATTTTCTGATCAATGTAGGCCATGATGGAATCGACCATTTTGGGGTCGTTGTTGTCGGTGCTTGGTCCCCCCACTTTTTGGTACGGGCACTGACATATGGCTTTCAAACAAACCTTGGTCCACTCGGATTCCTCGTTGTCATTAACCCCCTTGTTCTTGGAGAGTTTGAGGAGCTGGCTTTCAGTTGGTCAACCTTGGCCTCGTGGGCCTCCCTTTGACTGTCGACATGAGCTTTCCACAAGGCTTCTTTGTTTGAGCCTCGTTGTTGAGAGTGGTGATTTGTTGTTGGAGTGTTTGGAGTCGCCGGCCATTGATGATGTAGAAGCTGTTGGAGTGATAGGTTCACGGACAAGCCTGTTGGATGAATCTCTGTAGATGCGAGAGTACCAATCGGACCTATAATTGGAGAAGTATCCCTTGTCAGTCTCGGTTCACACTTTCGGTCCATGAGGAGGTTGAGAACACACAGTTGGGCACACGACTCGAACCACATAAGAAAAAAATACTCTTTTTTTGTTTGTTTGTTTTATAAGTCGGAGGGAATGGGTCCCTTTTGGGGTTTCTAAGAAAATAATGGAATCGTCATACTAGTATATAGACCATCTCGCGGTCCCATATACTCATCGGATTCCATCACGTTTGTGAATCCTACATGTGTCGGGATTAAACTAAAATAATGTAGTAAAGCATACATGCGGGGACGGATTTTTATTTTCGTCCCAAAATAACCACCTTTTGGGACGGATTTTTATTGCGCCTTTTCAACAAGGTGGCATGTATGATTAGAAGACATTAGTTTAGGGAAATCTCGGTACATGGAAACTAACTTGAGTCACGGAGTGTTAGACCCTAACTAGAATTGTGTGTTTGTGCTCGGCTTGAATATGAGGCTTAAAGGTCACCCCCGGCATGTAGTCATGAACTACGCCACAGGCTGAGGTTTACCGCTTCGAAGAGCCAAGGTCGAGTGGAGCTTGAAACTTTCTAGGACGGGCCTCGACGGGTTTGGTGGGACTTGTGCGACTCGATAGTGAGCAGTTTATAGGAGTAATGTGCACGTAGTGTGAGGTCTATCACGTGACAAAATTTTTATATTTTTTTTTTTGAAGAGAAAAGATAAAAAAACACATAAGCACGTAAATTACAAACTCCCGAATCACCCGTGTGACCGGTAAATAAAACAAAAAGAAACAGTCCAAGGGTTCAATTCTGTTCTGATGCAGGCAACTGTGCCCATTCCCCACTGTTGTTCATCACTGAAAACTGTTCTTGCCCTGGAAATTGGCCCAAAAGCGCACGCCTCGGGCTAGTGTTGTGGGAAGCGGGCGACTGGCGCATAGAAACTGGGAGGCGCCCGCTTCTGGGCTCACCTGTCAGATTATCAGAAACTTATGGACTAGGGGATTGCCCTGGTCCTGATTGTGTGATGGAACCCCTCAGTGTTTGTTAGCATGAAATAATAGGAAGAATAGGGAAGAACACATGGAAGGCGGGCGATTCTGGAAATTGACTCGGGACGTGCGCGCTTTGGACCATGAAGGTCCGAGGCGCGCGCTTCCCATGTAATTTCCAGAATGCCCAGAAAAGTGAATTATGAACAGAAACACAAGTTTAATCCTCAAGCAATCCCCAGCGGAGTCGCCACTGTAGATACCCGGGGAACCACGGCTTGGCTAGAGCGCGTGAATTAACCTAGGATGTCTATTGTGTTTTAGAGTCACCACCCACGTTTTTTAGGAACGTAAGAAACCCTAATGTTTATGAGCCTAAGTTTGATTTACGAAAACAGAGATTCTTTGGGATGAGGGGTTCGGGGGTTAGGTTACGAAATGGGAAGTATTTAAACACCCATTTCGCCCGAGCAAAGTCGGTCTTGTTTGTTCATAATTCACTTTATAAGATAAATGTGTTCTTCCTATTAAAATGATGATAAAAAGGGGTTTTAGAGTTTGAAATGTAGGGAGATGACTTCTAGGCCAATTCAATGTAATGAAAGGACCGTTGGTGTCATGTCCCAAATGGTTTTGGGTGATTGCACATTTGATCGAAGAAGAAGAAGAAGAAGAAGAAGAAGAAGAAGAAGAAGAAGAGAGAAGAAAGAAGAAGAGAAGGAGAAGAAGAAGAAGTAAAGAAGTGCTTAAAACATTTACCTATAGTATTCTTTAAAAAGAGAACCTCTTGTCAAGCCTTGAAGAAGAGGTTGAGTACTTTTGTTGAAGAAATCCCAAAGGAAAGGTCTAGGCAAAGAGTGAGTAAAAGGTCTAAAATGATGATTTTTCCAAGTCCTCTTCCAATGATGGATTGGAGGGGTTTTTATAGTTGAAAAGTGACTGTTTTTGGAGCCAAACGGAGTCTCCAAGAAATCTTTCTCGGGAAAAATCATGTATAATGAGCAAGGGAGAGATTCTTGGGCAGAATCTGTAACTGACAAGCCCCAGAAGCGCGCGCATCCCACCTAGGCGGCGGAAGGCGCGCGCGTCTGGCCTCAAGGGGCGGAGACGCGCAACTCTGAGAAGCGATTTTTGACAGAATGGACTAGAAAGTTAGAACTGTTATTCATTTTAGTCCCGGGACTTAACGGAGTCCGTCTGGAACTTAACCAAAGTAACAGAAACTAACAGGAAACACTTAAAAGAGGGAGAAACACAAAATCAAGTGTGCAATCGGGGTGAGCGGTCCAAGGCGGGGTGTCTACAGAGGCCCCATTTCAAATCTGAGCCCCTTCCTTGATGAGTTCTTGCATGTTCTCACTCTCTGACTGTTGTTCTTCACCCACGGTAAATTCACCATTGTCAATCGAATCTTGGATGATGTCGCGGAGGGAGAAGCAATCGTCGGTGAGATGACCGCTGCATTGGTGATAGTCACACCACTTGTGGTGGGCATGGTTGCGACGTAACGGTTGTGGTTGCTTGTACCCTTGGAGAGGAGAAACTTGTCCCTTTGCTTTGAGATCTTCATAGGCCTTGGTGACGGTCATGCCTTGGAGGGGAGTGTAGACACGGTCGTTGGTAGAACCTTTGTGACTTTTGAGAGGCGAGCCACTTGAACATTCCTTACCGTTGACCTATGCCTTGTTGTCAGTGAACTCTCGTAAATGGGCCTTAAGTTCGGACACATCTTCCTTATGAATTATCCTCTCGAGATCAAGACGGGCTTGCCATAAATCATCCTTGCGACGGGCATCCTCGACAAGTATATCCATTTGTTCCCCCATGGCTCTTATTATGTTGAAGAGCCTTTCGTTGGACACGAAGATGTTCTCACCCTTGTTGTTGTTGCCGTTGGAAGCCATTGGACCTATTGAGAGAACACGGTCGATCTTAGGTTGGCCCCGCAAACATATTTTGAGTAAAATAATTAACCCACAAACAAAGGAAAAAGACTCAACCACATAAGAAAATTGACTCTTTTTTTATTATTATTTATTTACAAAGTCGGAAGGACGTGGTCCTTTTTGGGTTTCTAGAAAAATAGTGGAATCGTCACACTAGTATATAGACCTTCTCGTGGTCCCATATACTCATCGGATTCCACCACGCTTGTGAATCCTACATGTGTCGGGATTAAACTAAATTAATGTAGTAAAGCATACAACGGGGACGGATTTTTATTTTCGTCCATAATAACCACTTGGGGACGGAGTTTTATTTCGTCCAAAACAACGAGTGGCATGTATGATTTGAAGACATTAGTTTAGGGAAATCACGGTACATGGAAACCGACTTGAGTCACGGAGTGTTAGACCCTAACTAGAATTGTGTGGTTTGTGCTCGGCTAAAGAGAGGCTAAAAGGTCACCCCCGGCATGTAGTCATGAACTATGCCACCGGCTGAGGTTTACGGCTTCGGAAGAGTCAAGGTCGAGTTGAGCTTGAAACTTCCTAGGACGGGCCTCGACGGGTTTGGGGTTGGACTTGTGCGACTCGATAGTGAGCAGTTGATAAGAATTGTGCGCGTAGTGTGAGGTCTAACAAGTGACAAAATATTTTTTTTTCAAAGGAAATAAAAAAAAAAAAAAAAGCACGTAATTTACAACTTTCGAATCACCCGTGTGACCGATAAAAATGAACAGGAAATAAAAGCTGTTCTGTGCAAGCCCGGTGCCCACACACTGTCAAAACTATCCATTCTGTTCACTGTTTCTGGGAAATGCCCAGGAGCGTGCGCATTCAGAAGCCTACTCGAGAGGCGCGCGCGTTATACTGAGATAAGTGGAGGCGCCCACGTCTGGGCAGCACCTACAAATCAGCGGATTCAAGGGATTGCCTTGACCCTAAATTATAGAACTTTTTCCCCTACAGTAAACGTTAGCACAGAAACATGGAATTGAAGAACAAGATGGGAGGCGGGAGATTCTGGTAATTAGGGTCGGATGCGCGCGCTTTAGGCCAAAAAGGCCAGAGGGGCGCGCTTCCTACCCTTTTTACCAGAATGCCCAGAAAACTGATATAAGAACACCAAAAGCAGAAATGCAAGTTTAACCCTCTATGTCCCCAGCGGAGTCGCCACTGTAGATACCCCGGGGGACCACGGCTTGGCTAGAGCGGTGAATTACCTAGGATGTCTACTTGATTTTAAGAGTCGCCACCCACGTTTTAGAGGAACGCGAGAAAACCTAAGAAAGATAGCCTTTTTTGTACGAAAACCAGAGATTCGGGAAGAGAAGGGTTCGGGGGTTAGGTGACGGAGTGGGAAGTACTTAAACACCCACTCCGCCCCGCTTACGCGGGTCTTGCTACTTTTGGTGTTCTAATGCTAAAAAGTCCTTCTATTGATATTAAAATGTGCTAACAATTCTATAGTAAAGAAAAGGGGAATTAAAAAAGAATTGTTTTATTGATTAAATGTCAAAGGTTACATTAAGAGAAGGAGAGTAAATTAAACTAGAGTGTAAATGTAGGGAGATAACCTTAACCAACTTTAGTATAGTAAAGTGATTATTCGGTCATGTCCCATTGATGGGGATTGCATACATTAGAAAGACATGTAAAAATAGGAGAAGAAGAATAAAGTACCTTAAGAAAGAGAACTTCAAACTTTGACTTGAAGATGGTGTTGTTGTAGAGAAATTGTTGTAGAACAATTTGTGTAGAGTCTTGTTACTAAGAACTCTTGTTGGGAGAATTTGTGTATAATGTAGTTTGTGAATCAAAGTTGAGGACCTAAAAGAGAGTTCAAGAACTTGTGTATAGTTTTTTGTAGAGAAGATGAAGTTGGTCCTCTTTTTAAGGTAGAAGGAGGAGGTTTTTATAGGTGAAAAAGAGAGGGAAAGGTTGGAGGGAAAATGATCAATCCATGTGAGATGGAATTGACCAATAGAAAATAAGATAAATAAAATAATAAATGAAATAAATAAAAGAAAATCAAATAATAATAGAAAGAAATATTTTGTTTTTAAGAAATAGCTAGAATAATTGGATTGGAGGTTATAAAATTAGGGGGGATGAATGTGGAGGTAAAAAGAGGCTCTTTTTTTTTTAATGTATAATTAAGTATGCAAATTAACTTTTTTTTTAATTTCAAATTTAATTCATAATTGAACTCAATACATAATCATCAGCAGAAGCGCCTAGGAGACAAATCCTAAGGAGAGAAAAATCTTCTCTCTAACTTCTGGGGGAAGGGGGGATCGAACCCATGACCTCCAAGTTGAAAGCCATGAGCTGTGGCCACCAGGCCAAAGCCTGATGGTTAAAAAAAGAGGCTCTTTTGTGATCAAGAAGAGACGTTGTAAATAAGAAAATGGAGGGAAATAAGGTGCAATCCGTTACTATCATAATGGGAGGCGCGCGAGTCCCGTTTTAGGGGCGAGACGCGCGCGCAGCCCACAAATAGTGTCGGAAGCGCCCGCTGGTGGAAAAGACAGAATGACAGAAATGACTCTAAAGTTAATTCTGTTATGCAGTTTAGTCCAAAACTAACGGAATCAGTTAGGAACTTAACCGAAGTAACAGAAATTAACAAAAATAAGTTAAATAAAAATACTATGTATGCAATCGGGGTGAGAGGTCCAAGGCGGGGTGTCTACAGATAGTTGCGACAAAATCGATGGAATCAAGAACTGAAATCATTGGGGAATCACAAGAAGAGTTCAATCTTTGATTGAGTAGTGGAGGAATGAAAGAATGCTATTGTCGTATTAAGGCACCCATGTGGACTTCGTGGACCGATGACAACCCAGGAAGAAGGTTTCTAGGATGCCCATTCTATGAGGTAAAATTAAATTTTTAACCTTGAAAGCTAGAATTGATTGTTAAACTGGGTTAAAAGTTCAATTATTTAGTGTGTTGATTGTTCTATTGCTCTAGGATTAAAAAAAATCATGCAAGTGCTTTGAGTGGATTGATCCAGATTTTAACGAAAGGTACAAGAAGATTATTGTCTCAATGAGGTCGGAGATGAAGTTGTTGAAGAAGGAACAAGCATGGTTCAAACAGCAAGATGAAAGAATGATGAAAAAGAATGCAAAACTCAAAGGGAAGCTAAATGAGTTGGAGTTGGATATTTCAATGGCAAAACACAGTGAAACAAATTTGCTTTCAAAAGCCAAAGACAAAGAGAGGAAATTGAAGATTGAGCTCAGGAAGAGAATCGCTAAGGAGACTTGGTTTTGGTTGGCAATCTTTGCTTCTTGGACAATCACAATTGGTGTAGTTATAGGAAATATGAAACTAAACCCTCTGTCTACTCCAAAATTATTGCCATAAATCTTGTTGTAGTAATTGAGTGTTTGAAACATTCTGCTTATGGTTTTTGTTTGTTTTGGATTGTTGAATGGTTTGTTGTTGTAATGACGTTATTAATCAATCAAGTTATGGTGAGAATGTGAGTATTTCTTTATTGAAGTGTGATGTTTTGTTTTGTTTGATAAAACTATGGTTTGAGAATCAGCATGCCTATTTGGCAAATTAAACGACGTGGAAGGGTGAAACGACCAAAAACCCATCATAGTCAGCGTTTTCGTTAAGTTTTGAACGAAAACTTAACGATGTCCTAATTCCCCATACTTTTAGAATTAAACAAGGGCATATTTGCGGAAAATGGACTTGGGGGGCATATCTGCGTCCTAACTATAAGTACAGGGGCAAAATTATCATATTTCCCAATTTTTGTTCTTGCTTTAGAACAATTCTTAAGCTCATGATCAAATCAAATAAATTAATTTCATTCTCTTTAAACTTTGTCCTTTTAAGAACAGATCGCAGTAACAAACATAATTAAAGTTTAAGATAATATTCTACACAAATATGCAAATAAATATACACCTATATTTCATATCAATCATTTAAGAGATAAATTATTTGTATTTCATAAATACTCCCACTAAATTATATAGCATTCATATAAAACAATTGTATAATATAATTTATGTGGGCTAAGATCCAATTTTCATTTGAATTTTGACACCGCGATGGCAAGCTGCTCAAAATTCAAACTATTTAGCTAGATAACTCCTTATCAATCACATCATATGTGACTCTTAGATCCTTTTATGAGATTGTTAGACATCGTATGTCAAACATGTTTTAATCTCATCTTATGCCTTTGGCTCAAAACTGTTTTGATAGCCTAATTAAGTCAAACCATGTTAAACGTATAGGAAACTCTGATTCACTCATCTTGCTCATACACTGATATAATTAATGAGCCTTGCGATGGTTAGAGCCCGCATAAAACTACCCGATGTACTCACAAGTGTTTTAATAATGAATTGGCACATGACTTAAATTTTTGAAGAAGGTTCTTTCATATAGCAACGCGCATAACAAAGGTATAATTAATCCAATTAATTAATGAACAGATACTATGTGAATATAATTATGAATTTGAGATTTTCATAGAGTTCTACTCTAGGTATAATACATATTTAATAATGAATTCTTTCATAGAATCCAACTCTATTAAGAATACATTACTTCATAATATCCAATTTCATGAACAATTAATATTCTACAATGCATCTCAAAGTCTGAAAAACACGAATTCAGACTTCTGCACTACACGCGAACTGCACGAATTCGTACATTGCACGCGAACTACACGAAAATTTTGCATAAAACTCTGGACTGCATGTGCGCTGTACGTAATCTGGACGAAAATTCTGCACGAAAACGTGTATTGCACGCGAACTGCACGAACGCAATTTATCAAATCTTGATCCTTTAAGGATTCAACTATTTATGACACTACAAGGAAAAAGGCTTTCCGCGACTGCCCAAAGCCGTCGCGTATATAGCAAAATCCGTCACGTAAACCTAACGCGACTGGGAAAACAATCGCCAAGGCAGTCGTGTAAAGCCTTGTCGCGGAAAGTTTACGCGATTGGGAAAGCAGTCGCGTTAGTTCAATTGATTCGGCGATTGCTTTTTCCGTCTCCAACAGGATATTTTATTTTTTTCATTTATTATATAAAGAGATGGCTTTTGCCGTCTCCTAAAAGGGTTTTTTTTTTTTTTTTTTTGTATAAAGAAATGGCCAAAGGCAGTCGTAAAAAGACTAAAGAAATTAGACATTTATGCTTTCATTGATATTTGATCTTGTTTCCTAATTATCTCTATTTTTTGTAACATTTACTCATTGTAACAAATAAAAAAATCAAATTGCATAACATTCAAATAAATTGCTTAAATATCATAAAAATTAGGTATAACATAATTATCCAAAATAAACACTAACATTTGTCCAAATATCAACAAACTTGTCACATTGTCAAAATCATAATCACCTATGGTTCATCCAGAGAAACAACCATCACCATTTTGACAAAAAAGATCTTCTTCATCCAATAGGCAACAAGATCCAAGTTACTCTTTCTTGTGTTCCATTTATCTCTTAATATCCAGATTGCTAACTTTTCTCGAACCCTTCCTTTTGAAGCAAAGAAAACAATCTGAAAAAGAGTGAAAAAACTAGAGTTAGGAGTTCAGTGTCATATAAAACTTAAAAAAATATATTAATAAATAACAAAATATATGGATTGAACAGTTCATACGCTCATTGGCATGAGTGACACGATCCTAGTAGTTCTACATTACAATGAACTCAAGTAATCGATGCATGTACTGAAAAGTTAAAAGAAGCACCGAGAAAGTAGAATAAAAAATCTGCGAGATTTACATGTAAGCTTTTTGTCCCCCCCCCCCCCCCAAAAAAAAATGAAAACAGAAGTAGAAGAAAAATCTCACAGGACTCAAATGAAAATAAGGAACCATAAAATTTAAGATAACATTACTTTGACCTATAGTAAACTTCATTTGATACCTGACCATTCATCTCATATGAAAGAAGTACATCAGCAGCTTCGGGATAGAGAACAATGGTAACTTAAAAGATTTTTCATTGGTAAGATTAGTGAGGTCATACCTTACACTTATTAATGCTTACAAACTCAACATATATACTGATGGATGGTGTGAAAGTCAATTTTTCGTATTCCTCTGAAAGTTTCGCCCCACTACAAGCAGCTGAACAAAAGGCATAATAAAAAGATCAATAGTTGGATACAAGAATGAACATAATAATAATAATAATAATAATAATAATAATAATAAAAACAGTACACTCATAGAATAATTAAATTAAACTAAAATTACTATTCCAAGTTCCTTCGCACTAACATGAAAAAAAGTGGAAGTACTATTTTGGGATGGAGGGATTACAACTTTATTGAACAAATATATATGATACTTCTTTGCATAATATAACTCGCAATACAATACATGCAACAGAGATATAAAAACCTAGATTTCCACAATTAAAAATACCCCAAATTCCTTAAACTCAAATTAAGCACACACATAACCCTTAAAAAACAAAACCAAACACAATTTACAGCATAACCGACTAATTTCAACAGCGAAAAAGATAAACCCAAAAGCATTGGATTCTTGTACCGTCTTAAAGAAGAGCAGGCCCGAAATTCAGAGAGTTGTTGGCACATCCATCATGGATAGTAGTAGGACCTCTATCCCCAAACCACCGTCAGGCATCAACACGGACACAATATATACCAATCCACCACATAATAAAAGTTTCAGACATGGATGAAAGAATAAGAAAGAAAAACATTAAAGAAAATATTGTAGTATGTACTATAGATGTAGTGAATACTATCTTGATGTGTGTTTGAAAATTAAAATGCCTTACATTCATGTAAAGAGTACTTTTATATTTAACAATGAACAACTAAAGAAAAAAACACATTCCATAGTTACAGTACATAGACCCAACAAAAACCATAATCAATAAACCTCTTAATGTTTACTCACTCCGTCCCATAATAAGGGACACTTTTAGTCAACCCTACTATTCCCTCTGTCTCTAAATGAATGTCCATTTTCAATAAATTTTTGTCCTTAATGAATGTTTTTTTTTTAACATAACTTTGTCCCTAAATGTTTTTTTTCGAATTTTTTTTTCACCGGTCTCTTTATACTTGCAAAAACAAAATATTTGTAAAGAGTATTACAAGATTATATATGAATCTTTGCCACCAAATTCTACAAAAATTTATGTCCATTAGAATAAAATTTGGACATTTATTTAGGGACTGATGTAGTACTAAATAAGCACATTATCAATAACTATTTTTTTACTTTTACGAAAATAAATAATTAATATAAATATTAGTCAATGTTCAAGTAGGTTTGATCGAAAGTGACCTTATTATATTATGGGGTAGAGGGAGTAGCTTATAAATTGTAACCATTGCTCATACACACAAACATATGCAAATTGCTTGCATAAAAATTAGCTTTTATATATCTAATAAGCGCATTGATTAAAAACTAACCGGAATTTTCTCGGCATGTAGTTCCTAGTGTTTTGTCCCGTGAGTCTCGTAAAATGATTTCCATTGAGCTGGAGCACGACCTAAAGAATTAAACTACAAAAAATGTAAGCAGCGAAAATCATAATTACTTATAGACAAATTTGTAAGCAGCTCATCATATATACCTCTGAAGAGCAAAAAAGTTATACGAATAAAGTAAATAAGCTAATTCCTATTACATTATTACTGGACAAAGAGGTTACTCATGTGAGTACTACTATAACAAATAACATATATAGGCATTTTGATGCGAAGAAAACAGAGTAACCATATGCACAGTTTACACCAAAAAAGTTCAAGTATACCTGTCCATATGCTCCATTTTGTTCTAAAATGGGTGGAGTGATATTTGAACAATGGCCAAATCTTTGTACAGGTTGAATGGGAGAAAACTTGAATAGGGAGTTGGTTAATAGAGTTGAGACAGAATATTGGAACATAACACATCACTTGACCATGAGACCCCCCCCCCCCTTCCTCCCTGAATAGAGAAAACGCCGGAAAGATGAAAAAGGATTAATATGTGTAACCATAATAGACTTTCACCAACAAAGTTACTTCCTCTGTCCCAAATTAATGTTCAAAACAAAAAGTAATGACTCAAAGCCGCAATCCTCGAATAGTAAACACGATTGCCTCCTATGCTTTCAAGCTTCAATGATTTTCAAACAAATACCAGCACAAGAAGAACTAAGATACAAGATAAAAATCAAAGAATTATATTTCCACCTCTATTTATCTTTATACAACATAGTATAATGAAGATACATAAATAGTACAACAACAACATAAGCACTAGAATTGACAACAATAAGAGCTAGAATTGACAACAATAAGAGCTGCTTGGCAAAACATGTTAATTTACTTTTAATTCCTTTCCGTCTCCAACCACAACTTCTACTGAAACATAAATTTTATGCTTTTCTTAAAAAATTGTGACATAAAGGGTCAACAAAGAGGCAGGACAAAGAACATTAAAAAAAGGAATCAGATAGTCATTTTTGAAGATCTGAACTATAAAATTCATATAAATCAAATCCAGTGAACTTTAGAAAAAAAATGTACAAATACACATAAATAAAATTAAAAACACAATAAAGTAAGACTAATTCATATGAAACATAACATAAACCACAAAGTTGAATCAAATAAGCATATTAACAAACTGGAATATGATTTTGGAGATATTGACAACTCTAATATTAGGTGCTGAATAACCCTAGTAATTAAATCAACAAAGGAAGACAGATCTTACCTAAAAACGTAGATAGAGAGAACGAAATAGTTATAGAGAGAGAGAGAGACGCCAAGGACGAGTTAAATTGACTGCGATTTGGGGTTTATCAAAACCCTAGTTTTTAGAAAGTGAACAATGGCAAGAGTCGACATGTATAGCGAGAGCGAGAGCGAGAGCGAGAGAGAGAGAGAGAGAGAGACAGAGATGGAGAGAAGAGAAGAGACGAGGAGAGAATCACCTTGAGAAGAAGATCGGAGAATGTCGTCTACGGAAGAACTCTGAGGCAGAGAGAAAAGTTGCTGAAGATTAATAATGGACGAAGTGGGTTTTCGTATCTGGCCTTTTAGTTGATTTTTTTTTTGATGTTTTAATTCTCTTCTGCGATAGCAAAAGCAGTCACGTTCGATAAATCACATGTAAATCTTATTTTTTGAATTTTAAATTTACATTTATTAAAGGGTGACGGTAAAAGCCATCGTGTTTGATAAAAAAAAAGTCAGCACGCTCAAATTTCATATTCCCGCGTGTAGACTTAAATGGCGCTGGAGGAAAAAAAAGTTTATGCGATTGCTTTTATGATGGGTTAGCCCATATGTTAACCTAAGGCGATGGCAGTAAATTCAATGGCAAAAGCAATCTCGTTATCTGTTCTACCGTGACTGCTATTGTTGCAGTCGCCAAATGCAATCGCGAAAAGTGAATTTTCTTGTAGTGATAATCAAATTGTTCAAAACCCTAAGAACAAACAATTTGTTCTTTAAGATCAAGAATCGTCAATTTAATAATCATATTAAAGAGATTGATGATGAGATAAAGAGATTAATCATATTAATCATGCATCTTGAAAACCTTGTTCATAATCATACTATATCATATATAATTGTTTCTCCAAACAATTCACATAAATCCTTTATTCTAAATTCACACCATGCTAGATCATATAATCAAATTATATATTTAACATGATAATATTAAAATAATCATACATGAACGGGGTTCTGATACCACTATTGGGTTTTGAGGCACCAAGCGCAGCGGAAACGACAAAAAAAAATCAACAAAACCCTAGATCCCATGGATCCATTCATGATGATTAAATTAAAAGGAAGATGAATTTAGAATAATAACCGTTGTTGTGCATTTAAAATCTTGGATCTTCAAATCTCCAAGTCTTCAAGCTTTAGATTTGATCTCCTCGTTCTTCGCATTCTTCGGATCACGATCACAGGAACACGAACTTGAGATTCTAAAGCAAGCACCATCTATGTGTATCCACACACGAATGAATATCTAGAACAATTCTAGATTTGGACTGCTAGATCCCATAGAAACTCTTTCTATTAAAAGGCTATATGAATAATATGCATTCTTAATCTTTGATTCTCAATCTTGGATCAAGAATTATGTTTCTAAAACATATTGGGTTGCATTAGTTTAATGGCTGGTGAAAAGATGTATTTATAGTCTCTAGTCATTAACCCTTAATGACCTAGGAAACCTAAATCCCGTCACCCAATTAAACTGCTCAAAATCGCCTAGACAGCTCGGTACGGTCATGCTCACAAAGTGGCACGACCGTGCCAAACATGTCGAGCCAATGTAACGCTTACATCAATTTCGGCACGGTCGAGCTTTGTTCCTGGCGCGGTCGTGCCTTATAATTAGCACAGTCGTGCCAATTAGTGCGAATTGGACCAGCTTCTATTGGCACGGTCGTGCGCCTAAATTGGCACGGTCATGCCAGATTGGCACGGTCGTACTAGGCCAATTTCCATCTTTTTCCAATTTTAGCCTTTTTGATCAATTCGTTCTTTTGTGTGTGACCCCATAGGATTATATTAAGTTGGCAATGAGTCCAACCAAGGTCAAACTCATAAATCATGAGAGGACTCAAGCAAGCCATCATGATTACCCAATTAATATAACTTAACGAAGTTCGTTTATCCTCATAGAACATATCACAATCCTTTTGTCACGCGTTATCATATTGAACATAAGCCACGGTCTAAGTCAACTTAAGTGCCCAATGCTTTCTCGATCCCGAGTAGATTGATATGAGAAAATGATACTGAACTCATCAATTCATTTGGGTATGATCATACACTATCATCAATCTCTCTCTCTAGTGGCCAAGTAGATATCTCTCTTTGAGATAAAGAGGGACAACATCCCATCTTGACTTATCATTCTTGCCTACAAGAATCCGATTGTGTCAATCGTAGCCTTTATAACTACCTGGTTAAGGGTAGCGTTTGAGTACATCAAACACAATGTTCATCATGTGGAAGACGATGATAATTTCAAGTCTAAGGATTCCAATTATATAACTAATTGAGATTTAATTATGACATTTGACCATGACATAAATCTCATAGTGGGTCATGCCCAGTACTTGTTCACCAACAAGTACCCATAAGTTTAATTTGTATCACATACACATGATCATCACATGATCATCAATTAAACTTATACTAGTTCTTCGTACTAGGACGGAGATTATTATAAGAAACACGCAAAACATATAATAATCCAAGTTGTTTTCTCTATAACAAATGAGAACATGACATAACGTAAGGCCTTTCTTAAGGGCCTAGGGCATAATCTCCAACAAAAAGGTGGTGTAATTAATCTCCCAATTAATAATCTTTCGACTATTAATAAAAGCTAACCTATCACACTACCAAACGAGCCCTTATTGTTTGGTAGACTAAATGCAATCAGATTAATAATCCTAAGTACAACTCGAATAAGCTTCTTATCCAATCTTATCTCCTCTAACCCCCTTCATATCTACCTATAAAAAGGTGGTGTAATTATTCCCCCGATTAATAATCTTTCAACTGTTAATACAAGCTAATCCTATCACACTACCAAACGAGCCCCTAGTGTAAATGTAGCCTTTTCCAAAATAACTCGGTATTACATAGGACTTCAAACAAATAAGATATGTTTGTCAATAGTGTATGTATGCAATTTAAATTTGAAATGAAAGATATAAGAAATCCGTAACATATTAAATTTAAATTAATTGGGAAATAAAAATTGAAAAGTAGTTGCTTTAAAAAGTACTAAATTTTAAAAAGATCAATTCAAATTTGAATCTGAATCAATTTTTTTAAGGGCAAATTGCACCATACTACCACTAAGTTTACATTGAGTTGCAATTTGGGTCATATAGTACCAAAAGTTGTAATTTAGTGCATAATGTTCACACAAAATTGCAATCCACTACAATTTTGGATGACTGCTATAATGGATGGATGGTAGTTAACAATAGTTAACAAAACGAATGAACAAGTTAACGGAATTTCTAAAACTTTCATTGATCACCCCTATAATTTAATAAATTTTCAATTTCCTAGGATTTCATCAATTATACCCCAACAAATAAAAAAATAATGATTTCTTTAAAATAACAATATTTTTAAATTCTTTGAAGAGATAACAATACTTTAATAAACAAATATAATTTTGTTATTACAAATTAATGTAATAAAAATAAAATATGTTATTATTACGATTCAAAATGACAAATTTCTACGAAGAATTTATGCCCTATTTTCAAAAATTTGCCCCAAAATCCATTTCAAAACATAAGTTGACCCATATTTGGTGCAAATTTACTCAATCCGTCCCAATTTAAACTTCATAAAACTTTTGGGTTCAAGAATTCAGAAAAAGTTATGTGTTGTGAGTGTAGATGGTTTGGTAGGAGAAAGAAAAAGGGACAGGAAATAGTTAGTGGGTAATTGTTGTGAGTATGACATGTGGGGCCCACAAATAAAGAAATATAAAAAACTTTTCTTTTTAGGTTTTAAGTTTAAAATGGGACACCCAAAATGAAAAATTTTGAAGTTTAAAATGGGACGGAGGGAGTATATTTTTTCGGCTTCAGATCTGTTTATTACGGTTCAAAATAACAAAAAAACAAAAGATTTTTTTGGCTGCGCTACAAGAGACAATTCGATTTGAGGGTTATTGTCAAATTTTTCTATTTCATTCAAAATTATTACCATGCAGTTGTTAATGTCATATGGTGTGATATTGGTAATTCTAAAGAGTAAAATTCTACTAAATGACCAAATATTTGAATGAAATAGCAAACTTGACAATAAAACCTCAAATCAGACTGTCTCTTGTATCACAGCCGAGATTTTTTAAATATTTTTTTGTCATTTTGAACCGTAATAGTCAGATCTGAAGCCGGAAAATTATAGATTTGAAGAAATCATATGAGAAGACAACAGTGATGCATCATCGAAGATGTGTCGACTTATGTTTTGAAATGGAATTTGGGGCAAATTTTTGAAAATATGGTAGAATTCGTCGCAAAAATTTGTCATTTTTAACCCTAATAGTAACATTTTTTTGTTTAATTTGTTTTGGTTTGTTGTGGTATAATTGACGAAATAATAGGAAATTAAAAATTTGTTAAATTATAAGGGTGGTCAATGCAAATTTTAGAAAATTCGTTAACATTTCCATTCATTTTGTTAACTTTGGTTAACTACCATCCATACGTTATAACAGCCATCCAAAATTGTAGTGAACTATAACTTTGTGTGAACATTATGCACTAAATTGCAACTTTTGATATTTTATGATCCACATTGCAACTCCATGTAAACTTAGTGGTAGTATAATGCAATTTGCCCCTTTTTTGTAATATTAGTTAGCTATCTTCTCATTCTCACAATTGTGCTTAAGCCAATGAGATAATGCCACATGAAATTCCACGTCATAATCTCATGCGACGCACCGAATGAATTTCATAAAAACTCTCCTTTATTATTTACATATAGTTTAAAATACGTTATTTTTGTTTTTGTTTATCAAAGATTATTCAGAACTACTTCTAATCTTATCTTATTGAGGAATTAGTGTAACAAGTTGATGGAGAAAATCCTCAGTAATAAAAACATTGCAAGTGTACAAGTCACTGAAGTAGCAATGTACAAACGTAAGGGTCGAACCACAGAGACTTGAGTGAAAACAAGTATATTTCATTAAAGAAAAATTGCATTTATGATCACCCAACTATGGGGCATGAGTGGTTTTGATCACTCAACTATTTTTTCTTGCGTTCAATAGCCTGAACTATTTATTTGGTTCTTCCGTGATCACTAGGACTAACTCTATCCAAAATAATTCGTTAACTCCCTGTTTGCTTATCCACCTGCCATTTTTTTTAGGATAAAAATTGGATTACCAGGTTTAGTTATATACAATGGGTCAATCAGGTTAACCTCTAAACCGCACAATATCAAAAGGGTTTAAGAGACAAAACACTACAGAAAAATTGATCGTCTCTCCAACGCAATTCACAACTTCGGCTTCTCTCTCTTTCTAGCAGACGACGTATTAAGGGTATACTCCTTGATTGCATTTTTGATTTGCTCTGGGCCTGAGAATAATTCACCAACAGTAAAGGCTACAGGTTTGTCCATGTTCTCTTCTCTTTGACTTCATTCTCCTACATCCTCTCCATCGTCTCCTAGAAAGAGAGAGAAGCCAAAGTTGTGAATCGCGTTGGAGAGCCGATCGATTTTGTTGCAGTGTCTGTCTATCTGTCGTGCTTTTCAAAACCCTTTTGATTTTGTGCATTTTAGAGGTTAACCTAATTGACTCATTGTATTTAACTGAACCTGATATTCCTATTTTACCCTAAAAAAATGGCACGTGGATAAGCAAACCGAGAGTTAACGAATTATTTTGGATGGAGTTAGTCCCAGTGATTATGGAAGCACCAAATAAATAGTTTAGGCTATTAAACGCAAAAAAAAAATAAAAAATAAAATAAAATTGAGTGATCAAAACCACTCATGCCCGTTAGTTGGGTGATCATAAATGCAATTTTTTCTTTAATTAATGTAAAAGTAACCAGGGTTTTTGTTTGAGAATATTTAACTAAACTAGTAATGCAAGAATTTAAACTAATATTAAGAAAACAATTAAAAATAAGAATTTATCAATGATGACAAGGGATTCACGGATTGGATTCAAAAATACCTTCACTTTATGCTATGATCATAATAATAAGACCAATCTCATTCTTGGGTTCGTTCACAATAGTAAAAATTGAGACGGTTCAGTTGCCTGATTGCAATCCTTTTATTTCATTTATATTATACTTTCTGCTATGTCTATACAATATACAAGAAATTCATGAAGCATTCAAGAACACATGAACCTAAATCCTTTTGACCTCCGCTGGGTTCTCAATTGAATCTAATCATCAAAATAACGGTCAACGTATACTCACCCACGCTAGTGCAGTAATATGCCCAATAATTCTAAAGCCAATTTATATCTTAACATATAATTGAAACTAAAGAATTTTGGCATGAACAATATTTTGATGAACAAGAATTAATATTGAATGAAAGAATTAGATCTATAGCATAAATATCTAGTATTTACTACTACCAATCCATGAATCTAAGAAATTAGCTACTCATATTTATAACAAAGGAAACAAGAAAAATAATAAAAAAAATCAAAACCTGGAATAAATTGATGAAAATCTTGATAAAAATCTTGAATCCTTGAATAAAGTATGTATAAAATAATCTGTAAGGAGTGTTATAATTATACTAAGGCTAAGGAGGTGTAAAAATAGGAAAAACCCTAGGATTCCTGGTAGAAAAAGGAGAAATTAAAGTTGCTGGCCGGATTTTCCCAGGAGTCCTTGGTATTTTTGAGTTTCCAGAAAAGCCCTTCAAATATTATCCAAAAGTCCTCCAGAAATTTCAGAAAATCCCCTAGACATTTGGAAATTTCTGAAAAGCCCATAATAATTTGGATAATTCCTCAAAGGTCCCTAGAAAATTCCCCAAAAGGTCCCTGGACAAGTGGGCGAATGGAGTGGGCGCTCATAATTGCTGGAAATTCTTGGTTGTCGTCTGGTGTTGGAACAATTGCTTCGTGGCTTGTACATTTTGCGCGCAAACTTTCGGAAGCCATATCTTCTTCATACGAACTCCGATTTGGACGTGCGAACTATCATTGGAAATCTCTTTTCAAGTACTATCCAATGGTATTAATTTCTTAGTATTTACATCTCTTAATATTTATTTTCTGGTCTGTTCTTTATCCTTCCTTTTCGCGTTTTAACGTACATGAATCCATACATTCTTTCGCTCCTTTCCTATACTCATAAACACTCCAAAAAATCATCAAAACACCCAAGGTTGAACATTTAATAAGTTATAGAAGTATATGATTTGGATGGGTAAAAACACATCCATCGCAAGTTTGATATGTAAATTTTCCATGACAACAACTTGTGTGAGACGATCTCATCGAGAGAGTAAATGATTTGGTCTCTATGAGCAGGACATGGCAAACTCATTTTGTCTCTCGTCGAGATCTGTCTCGGTCTCACACAATAGTTCCTCATTTTCCCTACACATAGTTGACTAAAAAGTTCAAAACATTGACGTTGGAAAATTTGGATGGATTATAAACCTTATGCTATGTAGACAACATTTTTATTTTACCCTCTCGAGTCAAATATGGCGCCCTTATATGAAGTATTTTCGTACATATAGTTATGTCCAAATAAATTTTTATCTTTTATTAATAAAAGTGAACATTATTTTAATCCAAATGAAATTATATGCGGTAAAAGTTTGGAAACATAAATTTAGTTTATTTTAAATAGGGAAACATACCAAAAACCCCCCTTAAAAAAACTTTCATATCCAAAAGACCCACAATTTTTTTCTTCAATCTAAAAAGTCCTAAATTTATGTTATCAATACCGAAAAGTCCAAACGTTAGCTATTTAACTAACGCCGTTAAGTTTGAACATTCATATTATTAAAAACTTAACTTTCTTTTCATTTAATGACATGTTAGGAATATCAAAAAAATTATAACGCGAAATATTATTATTATTATTATTATTATTATTATTATATAATAGTTATATAAACAACAAAAATTAATCATTATTAGTATTATTATTTAGTTACCTAATATTAATTAATAAAAATATAAAATTTTGATTTATTAGAAAAGTAATTGGAAGGTGCTTCTTTAAGTTTTTTTTTATTATTATGAACGATCATAAAAATAATAAAATTATGATGGTATTCTTTTCAATATTATCACATTCATTATTATTTTTCATTCTTATTAATTTTATTATTAAAAAATATTAATTTACTAAAATAGTAATAATAAATAAATATATATGTTTTGGTTATAACTATTATTATTGTTATTATAACTAAGAATATTACAATTAAATTATTTTGCATTGTAAAAAGCTTTTTTATTTGTAATACGTCATTAATTGAAAAGAAAGTTAATATTTTTATTAATATGAATACTTAAACCTAACCGCGTTAGTCAGTTCGTTAATGTTTGGGCATTTTGGTATCAATAATTTTATTTTAGGACCTTTTAGATTGAAGAAATATTTTGTGAGTTTTTTGGATATGAAAATTTTTTATAGGGGTTTTTTTTTTTTTTTTTAAATATGTCTGAATGCTTATTTATTATATTTTGTTTATCATCAACACTAGTAATGTTTGGTTTTGATCAAAAGTGAGGATAATGTTTAATTATACGTAGTTTGAGAGTTTTTTAAATAAAAACCGGTGGACACTTTTGACATTATTGTAAGTGTTTGACTAGGCTCCAGATAAACTCAGCTCATTGCGTCCCTATCCCCTTATTCTGATCCAAAACATACCTACTTTTTTTTTTTTTTTTTTTTTTTGGTACAACCAAAACATACCTACACGGCTACACGCAAACTCATCCAAGACTTTTACACACTACACACGACTAAATATTTCATCTGTTCTGGAAAAATAGTAATTTTATTTTAATTTTTTAGTTAATTTATTAGAATATTAACAAGCCAAATTGTGATTTTTTTTTAATAATAATTATTATTAACTCACCTTAAATTCAATATCAATTGCAACTAGATTATTTGACTACATTACTCAGTTCATGTATGAAGTTTGGTGATCTTCCTATACTACCCATTCTAATAAACATAAGTATTGCAATATCATAGGAGGTGACACTCTACTCATATGAATAGATTGAGGCAATCAAGAAAACACAACTAAAAACTTAAAGACATTGACTTATCAACAACTACGACATTTATTCCGGGAAAGAGTGAGTAAAAAGCGAGAAACTGGGAAAAAACGTGTTTTTCACTATGGTTCGCGCGCGTACAACGTGTTTTTAAAATGGCGCGGCGGTATTTTGTAATTAACGGGAAGTCGTTTAGCGCTGATCGTAAGTGCCAGTGGTAGTGCAAAAAAAGTGCCAGCCATTTACACCGGCACTTATTGACACTACCGCTAGCACTTTTAATAAGTGTCAGTATCAATGTTAAAAAGTGCCAGTGTAATGGCTGACACTTTTAAACACTAACACTGGCACTTATGAAAAGTGGCAATTCCAATGTTTATAAACACCAGTTTGAATTACTGGCACTTTGTAATATTAACACTTGTTATTTACGATGCTCTAAGTTAATTACGAAAAGGTCACCGCTTGTTTTTGAAAAAAATGTCAGCGTCTTTTGAAAAACACGTTTTTCTTATAATTAAAGTAAAACACGTTTTTCACAAGAACTATTAGAGTAAAAAATAGAGAATTACTCCCTCATTTTAAAATGATGGTCTCTTTTATTTTTTTTTCTCAAAAAAATAACTAATTTTCGAAATTAAGATTTATTAAATTTTAAAAATAATAAAAATTAAAATATTTGAGAAATCTATATATATATAATATATGAGAGTTTTAATGAGATCACACATTAAGCCACATGGAATTCCATGTCATAATTCCATGTGGAATTCTACTTATCACCATCCAATAAGCTTGTGACACCTATGTTGACATTGCATCATAATTCAAATTTCAAATTGCCTAGAATATAGCAACAAAAAATACTTTTCAATTTAAGTAATTTAAAATAAATAATTTAAGTATCCATCATATTTACTTAAATTAAAAATGACTTGACAATTGCCCTTCAATATATTGTCTAGATTTCTTAACAATTTATGTTTAAACTCTTTATTTAAGTGAAAAAACTATCAAGACTTGCTAATTTCAAATTTTAGACTATTACATCATCATATTTATGGTATTTATCGCATTAAATTTAATTTTATTTAATTTTAATATGTATCATTATTTATAATCCTTACATAATTAATTTTAATACGCTCCGTCGAATATCGACGGGCTACTTACTAGTTAATATAGTAAGACCATGAGCAATGGTTTGTTGAATGATTGTTTAATGGCCATTAAGCAAAA
The DNA here is from genome assembly GCA_026119855.1 of Campanula takesimana. Lineage (NCBI taxonomy): Eukaryota > Viridiplantae > Streptophyta > Magnoliopsida > Asterales > Campanulaceae > Campanula > Campanula takesimana. Next base: position 92,861 of record JAOWBW010002139.1, on the reverse strand, counting down.
ATGAAAATGTTTAATGCTTCCAATGGTTGCTTAATGGAAGTTGTTTAACCATTTTTGTTGAATGGATTCAACAAGTGTGAATGCAGAAAATGTTCCCCGGTTTTGCCACGTGGCACCACGGTATTGGGCCAGCGAGGCGCGTGCACTACACGCGCAGTCAAGGGCACGTCTGAGGAGAAGGTCGGCCTTTTTTTTTCCTGGTTTTGACACTTGTCGGCTTCTCATTGGCTGAAGAATTATTTTCTTTTATCCCAATTATTTGAGCTCAATTATTTTACAGAAAATGTTTTTTTTTTACACTAAAATTCCTAAAAAAAAAAATTCTCTTTAAATTGACGTAAGTTTCATTGTATTTCGACACAAAAAAGAAAACATTTTTTTAAATAGATCTCAATAATAACCATTTCAACACTAATCATAAAAATAAAAAATAAAAAATAAATTTTAAGTGGTGGGGTATAGGATGATGAGCGGGAAAAGTGTTGAATAGGGGGATTAAACAAACCATTGTAAGATAAAAGTTGAATGAGTGTTGAATGGATTAGTTGGAAGAGAGAGAAGATGATGTGGAGTGATAAAGTGGGTGTTGAATGAATTTTTTTTTGTTTAACCATTGTACATTGTCATAGACCACCTCACATGGCGCTTACACATTTCCCAAGTGGGCTTTTGCTTATATTAAAGGTCTCCTTGCAAGCCCAAACTTTGAAGATTGTTCAGTTCAAATAATGGCAACTAATAAAACTGGGAGGTTATTTTTGTTGAGTCTCATCCTCCTCCTACTGCCTAATTATTTTGTCCACTGTTCTCATAATAATAATAATGAGAAATCCGTCAACTGCGAATGCATTGATCGGCCGGTGGAACGCAGCAGCTTTCCCGATGGTTTTGTTTTCGCGGCTGCCGGTTCTGCTTATCAGGTACTCACTCCCAGTATTTCTTTACTTTTTCTGCTCTTAATTTCAGCCAACACAAATTATTTACTATGTCTGTAAATGGGAGTGATCTGTTTTGATTAATTATGAACTTCTAATATATGATCCAAATCTAAACCCAAACCTATAAAACGAACTGGCTTAGAACCGGATTCAATTGTATTTGATACGAAATGAAATATAGTCAAAATTGAAATGAAGCAGAGAATCATCAAGGTCAAATTACGAAATGAAAAATTTGTCAAAAAAAAATAAAAAATGTCAGATGTGAAGCTGAAGCTGGGTTAATTTGCCGGCAGCAAAGCTCCCGCAAAAACCTCTTCGGACTGGCTTTCTTTAGACCCTTTGGTAAAATCACTTTGACTGGAGCATTTGTTTTGCCGTTTGTTTGTTTAACACTCCCTCCGTTCCTCTTAATTTATAAAAAATGGGTTGGACACATCAAATAAGAAAAACGTGAAAAAAGTGATGTGTTGTGAGGGTAGATAGTTGGGTACGAGATAGAAAGTGTGGTAAAAAATAGTGAGTGGATAGCTGTTTGAGTACGATAAGTGAGTTCCATTATTTTAAAAGTATTAAAACATTTCTATTTTAGGACTTTGTAAATTAACGGGAGACAACCAAAATAACAATTTTTATAGACTAGGCCTATTGACATTTTTAACCCTCATACTTTAGTTAAGCTTCGGTTTTAACCTCTCTTTAAATTTTTTAGCAGTTTTAACCTTTGTACTTTATATACGCATTCATTTTCCCTAAAAGTGATGAAATTTAAGCCATTTTCTTAGCATTTTTAACCCTCGTGCTTTGGGGTTTTTGGGGAAAATAAGTGCATATCTAAAGTACAAGGGTTAAAATTGCTAAAGAAAATACAAGAGATGTTAAAACCGAATATTAAGCAAAATACAAAGGTAAAAAATGTCGATTGGCCTATAGATTAAAAAGGGACGGACGGAGTACTGGGTTGCGTGTGCAGAACCAAAGCCCACTTCCCTAGTAAATTGTTCAGCACTTTGTTTGAATTTGAACAACTCACAAAGGATTGACCAAATATTATTACCATTTCAATTTTGTCCTGCCCCCAACTTCTGTATTGTGTTAGGACTGAAACAAAAGACAAGTTTGCCCCTAAATCTTTAATGACCATTTTACTCATTAATTACTAGCAAACCAGGTGAAAGAGAAACTAACTAGTCATTTGACTTTCTTGTAATTTTATCAACGTTTCACTTGCTGCAATAATCCAAGCAGTAACCATTTTCTTGTTCTTGTTCCTTTCACCCTAAAAAATTTTCCCATGTAACAAGTTAAACACTTGTAAGGATTACGCGTTACAAATGACATTTATTTAAGTCTCAGGGGTGGACAGTGAAATTAACACTTTTGCCTTTTTTTTAAGTAAGCCTGACTAACAAAACAGAGTGTTTTTGTTTCTTTATCAAAGTTTATCTATACTATCTCTATAAAAGGGGAGGGGCTTACTAATGATGGTTGGGAAAGGTTCTCAATTTGGCACCCAAGATTATCTCAAATGATTGGTCTTGGACAACGCACGAGGATACACTTGGAGGCCAAAAAAAGGAAACAAGTCTTCTTTTCCCTTAATATTTGAATTTAAGAATAATTCCATGGATATAAAAAATAAAACAAATTTAGTCACAATTATTATACGTACTTTATAAGCAAAAAAAAAAATCTGACAAATACCCTTGCGGCATTTTTTATGGACGCAGATTTAGTAGTTAGATTCTGCTTAGAGCTCTCTAAATTGTCCTTTTAAACATTTTAATTATGACTATAGTGGTTTGTTTGACATAATTCTTTATTTGTAAGATTCTTGTTAGCAGTGTCATTAACAATATTATTCTATTGTAAATGAACAACAACTGAAATTAATGTGCTCCTTTTTGTGCTACAGTTTGAAGGTGCATACAATAAAGATGGGAAAGGTTTAAGTAATTGGGATTACTATACACATGAACATCCAGGTTTTTCTTGGCTCTAAACTTTCAACTGTTTAATTTGATTTTCGGAGAAACTCATTCTTATTTCATTAGATCAGTTTGGAAATTGCAATTCCAAGCTTTGGATTTGAGATTGGAAGAACTAAATGAACTCCATGGACTTCGAATTGCTCTTCAAGTTCTAAGTCCAAAGCTTGAAATTGAATTGTCAACCATACCCTTTGTTACTTAATACTATGGCCTATACGAACTGAAAGAGTAATTTTCATTCTACGTAACTCATTTTCTTCTTCGATTTCAATGCGTGAATTGAGGTTGCCAAAGAGACTATGTGGGTAGGCGTGGCAACCAAAATTTCAAGCCTCGGACTTTGTATTGAAAGGGTAAAATGGAATTTTATGGATCAAAAAATTACTCTACCAACTCCAATGCCATGATTTGGTATTGAGGTGCCAAAAATACACTTAGTAAAATTGGTAAAAACTATAACAATCAGAAGAAAGATCAACCCACAAGGATATTTTGTCACAAATAATCACAATAAACACAATCCAGTTTTAAAGGAAGCTATCCTACACTCCTAGCACTGAAACCTTTCGATTATAGGTGTACATTTTTTGTGTGTGGTAATGTGAAAATGGCGTAGTCCTTCCAGAAGGTACTTCAGAAGTACTATGTCTATGAGGGCCGAATTAATGAATATGATGTGAAGCCAAATTGACCTCACGAAACGTTCCTTTTCAATTAGCTATGCGCATTATTAATATATTTCCATGTTCCTTGGCACAAGAAAAGTTCAAGAAGACTTATGAGACTTCTTGTTCTTGAATAGGTTTGTGAAGTTGAGGGACACAATTCACCATTTACAAGATTACGTTTATTTACTTCACTTCCTAAGAACAGGTTAAACTACACATGCCTGTAAATAGTTACAATCATCATCTCATTTTAATCTGTAAACTGTTACAATCATTATCTCATTTTAAGGAGAAAGAAGACAAGGATGATTAACTCCCCTTGAATAAATACTCCCCTTATGATCGCTTGTGTGAACTGAATTTATACTAACAAATTTATCGAAAACCTGTCAGAAAGGATAGCCGATGGTACCAACGGAGATGTAGCCGATAATTCTTACTCCCAATACAAGGTAATGTAACGACTTGAATGACCACCTCTTAATATGCCACCATTACTTATTTGAATAATATTCCATTTCGATTTTTGAATGTTCCGATAGAGAGCTTCTTAAAATTAAAACATGCGATCTCAAATATTTTAACTTAAGCCATTATTTAGGGAACAAATAACAAAAGAAGAAGAACAAAGGAGTTAATGACGATAAGAAGTTGTACTGTTTATTTTCATGATTGCTCAGAAGACTTTTTAGATAAACAAATTTTAGTGCAATGGAAGGAGAGTGTAAAATAATACATGGTTTGCTGCAGGAAGATGTACGGATTGCTAAAGAGATGGGGTTAGATGCATATCGATTCTCAATCGCTTGGGCCAGAATCTTACCCCGTAAGTATCAAAATTATGATCAACTATGCAAATTGTGACAATACAAGGAATGCTTGTAAAAATTAGCTTGTCTCATGGTAATATAATCTTACAGTGAAAACTCTCAGTTTTCTTTGATCAACCCTTGCTTTGGTAAATGAACCGGGAAACACATGATTCCTCACGATTCGTATTCTCTTGAGACAGAATCTTACCCGATCTAGTGTGCCTCATTTTCATGACACGTGTGTAATATCTAGTATCCCTCCTATTGTAAATTGGTGAATCTCTTTAATAGACTAGTTAAATAAATAAATTGAGTTTCCAAATAAGTTTCAAAACCGAATCATAGACGAATGTGTCATTACGTCAGGGCTAAGCCATAATCTTTACAGATTTACTTTGGGTCGGCCTCTCCTTTCACTTTTGTTTAAATAATAGGCTGAAATGGCATGTTTTAAAGCTGTTACTGATTTTGAACTTACAAACTACGGAGTAAATTATGTACTCGATGTTAATGGCAGATGGAAGATTATTTGGTGGCCGTGTGAACCCAAAGGGACTTGAATACTATAACAACCTCATAGACGAGCTTCTACTAAATGGTTATAAAATTTTCAACTTTAATTTATTTTATGTTATTTCATAAACTGCTAGCTTATTTCTCCATCAAAAATTGATGTGCTACCATGTAATTTTGAAGGTATAGAGCCTTATGTGACTCTTTTTCACTGGGATGTTCCCCTGATACTTGAACAACAATATGGTGGTTTCTTAAGCCGAAGGATTGTGTAAGTGAGTTAACCTTTTTGAAATTCATTTATATATACTTTAAATTATTGAATTTCACCAGGAAGATTATTTCGCCTTATCACAGGGAGGATTTTCGCTACTATGCAGATATTTGCTTTAAACATTATGGCGATAGAGTGAAGAATTGGATAACATTGAATGAGCCTTGGACCATGAGTGACCATGGATACTCAGTTGGGACCTACGCTCCAGGTCGTTGTTCTGATCCTTCGTGCTTAGGTGGGGATTCTGGCATGGAACCATATATTACCGCACATAACCAACTTCTCGCTCATGCAGCAGCCACACAACTTTATAGGCAAAAGTACCAGGTTCAACTGTAACTTCTTATAACCCCCTCCCCCCCAATGAAAATAAGAAAAAAAAAAAAAAAAAAAAGCTAGAAGAAAATAAAATTTCATGTTCTTAACAACAGACCACTATTTTTTTATAGGCTCATCAGAATGGATCTATTGGAATTACAGTCAACTCAAATTGGTTTGTGCCTAACTCCAACTCAACTGCCAATCAACTAGCTCAGAAACGAGCCTTGGATTTTCAACTTGGATGGTATGTTGTACATTTATTTTCATCTAATTGTTACCCCACTTCCTCCTTTTCTTTTTCTACTTCAATCAAGTTTTCTTTTTCCTCGCTTGCAATCGATCTTTGCTATATACGTTTATTAAGTCATACAAGATGTAAATGGCGCCAATTGGTTTATCTATATTAGGTTCATGGATCCTCTTGTATTTGGTACATATCCAAAAAGTATGAGAGAACTTGTGGGTAATCGACTACCCACTTTCACACCAAGTGAATCGAGAATGATAAAGGGCTCTTATGATTTTATTGGACTCAATTACTATACAACTTACTATGCCACGGATGCATCTCATGATGATATTAAAGGACCATTCAGTTACGCTACTGATTATCAACTTACTTACTCAGGTAAAGCTACAATATGCATTAATTGTACGGTCATTTATTCTTCCAACTCTTTACTGAGATTTTCTTTCTTGCATAGGATTTCGTGATGGGGTTCCGATTGGTGAACAGGTAAGAATTTTTGCCATTTATATATTAGAAGCATTTCATTTGTTTGTATACTTGAAATTGGGAAAAATATGATGGAGATCCAACTCGTTCTTTTTTTTTTTTTTTTTTGATAGAAAGATCCAACTTGTTTTTTCTTTGATGGATTAGATACATACTCCATTCCTGATATTGATTTAATAAGTCTGAGTAGCATTTCTGAACATTTAAGAGTAACATATTCTTTTTGTTTTATTTATGTGCAGGCTGATGCAGATTGGTTGTTCATTTACCCGAAAGGGCTTTGGAGACTTTTGGACTATATAAGCATAACTTATAAAGATCCACCAATTTTCATTACAGAGAATGGTAACATTCGAATACTTTACATTATTTATATATATAAATGTTGATATCGTTGTTGGAAAAGAGTCCTGATTTGTTGATTCACATAAGTAGTACACCCTACGTCCCAAAATAAGTTTCTTACCTTTTTTTATTGTTGATACGAAGGTACTTTGAGTAATAATTTTTAGTTAATTTAATTAACCTAATGAACATCAAAAAGTTGTTACTAATAGTATTTATAATGGCGTGTCAATAACAAGTTTTAAGTTTCCATTAGGATAATTAAACCAACCTTGATATATTGCTCAAAGTAGATTCGTATTAATAAACAAAAAAGTGGGAAGATCATTTGGGGACGGAGGGAGTACTCTATAATAGAGATTGTGAGTATATTAAATTTGAATATAGGTAAAGAGTTGTATAATGACAGCACTCACAAATATCAAATATCAAATCATTCATTGAAAATAAAGGGAATAAAATTTCTTGTTGCTTTGAAATGTATTAAATAGTTACCAAAATAATACTCCCTCCGTTTCAAATTAAATGTCCAATTTTAAGTTTTAGGAAATTTTAGGGAAGTTGACATATAAGCATATTTGCAATCTCTCCGACCCAAAATAAATGACCATTTTGAATTAAGTGGTAAGGTAGGTGCTCAAATGAGAACCACAATTGCGTGAGAACCGTGAAAACCAAGCATAACCATTAGATTAGAATCAAAATCAAGGGTTCAGTTTATAGATACATTGGATACACTTGGATACAATACATAAATTTTGATATTGCACTTGGATACAGTAGCTAAACAAGTACTATATCCAAGTGCTGCACTTGGATACAGTAGGTTAAAAACTAATGTATCCAATTGTATTTTTGAAAATTAGCTACTGTATACAAGTGTATCCAATGTATCTATAATCTGGACCCTTGATTTTGTATTTAATCAAACGGTTATGATTGGTTCTCACGTTTCTCATTTAAAATGGTTCTCACAGGAGCTCGACCCTAAGTGTTAATTTTGAAAATGTTGATTTTTGATAGAAAATGAATCATAAACATTCTTGCTATTCACTTTCAAAATTTTAGTTTTGCAAAAATATAATGAACTCTGAAAAAAGTTTGAAAAACTTCATTTAGGGGCAAAATTATTTGATGTAGAAGTTTCAAAATTATTCATTTTGTACCCTCGCGCGAAATTCGTTCCGATGTCATACTCAATGTTTCAAAAATCCCACTTTGCACCCTGGATCCTGGCAGGCGTTAGAAATTTAACGAAAATAGTCATGTGCATATCACATGATGGACATTTTGGTCATTCCCATTATAATTGTTTTATTTCCCTTTATTTTAAATTTCCACTTTGTTAATGTAGCTAAAATAAAAAATTACTTTATACATTATTTATAACAACAAAAGAAAAATATAAAATAATAAATAATAAAACAACACAAGAAAAATAAATATTACTAGAATAAATTAATTGACATAATCTTTTAAAAAAAATAATTAAAAAAAGGCAGAGAAAAAAAAAAGAATGAAAAAGAAAAAGAGGAAAAGGAAAAGGACTAAAATAACGGGAAAAAAGAAAAGGAAAATACCTACTCCCTTCCCATATACCTTTCCCGTAAACCCTCCCCAATCCCATTTCTGTAACTCCATCCCCTCCCACCTTGCCACCTTCAATTCCAACTGTCTTTCTGCCCATCGCCTCCATTGTTTTCAGATTTACAAGAACCCAGATTGAATGTTTTGAAGAAAGTGAAAACCATAGCATTTTTTTTTAGTTTTGATCTTTGATTTCGGGATATCATCTTAATTTGATGTTAATTAGGAATATTTCTTGCTATTATTGTATGAATTGGGAACAATTGAGGTGGAATTTGTTGAAACCCAGATCTTGGTGTTTGATTTGGTCTATGGTGGTGGTTTGTTGGTGGAGGTAACAGATGTGGTTTATTGGTGGTGGCAGTAAAGGCGGTAGGGTTTTGGTGATGGTGGTTGTTGTCATGGTGGTGGTGAAGACTTAGAGAGCTATCCAAGGACAAATGACACTAAAGCCCTTATATTTATGAGTTAAAAGACATAAATACTCGTCATGTGCCATGCACATGACCATTTTCGTTAAATTTTTAACGTCTGTCAGGATTCAGGGTGCAAAGTGGGATTTTTGAAACATTGGGAATGATATCGGGACGAATTTCGCGCGAGGGTGCAAAGTGAGATTTGGTGTATACTTTGGGGGATAAACGTATTTTGGCCTTATTTGATGTAGAAGTTTCAAAAAGTTATTCATTTTGGGACAAAAATGATCATTCAATTTGGGACAGTGGAAGTAGCATATATACATATATACCCTTAATGTTCTCACCATATATAACATTGTTAGTACAAGAGTAAAACTAAAACATTATGATGAGCTTTATGTATTAACAACATGGATTAACTAATTTCTTACTGGTTTAGGAGTTTGTGAGGCCAATATTCCCTCAATAAAACTTGAGGAAGCTCTTGATGATAAGCTGAGGTTAGACTATATGCATGACCATCTATGTTGTGTTCTTGATGCAATCAAGTAAGTTCAGTTCTCTCTCTCTCTCTCTCTCTCTCTCTCTCTCTCTCTGTGTGTGTGTGTGTAGAACTACAAGTTATAAAATTTGACATATCTGATCTCTTAAAAGTTTAGTCTACACCATTTTAATGATATACAAGAATACCACCACCCCCACCCCCACAAAAAAAAAAAAAAAAAAAAAAAAGACAATTAAGTCAAGAAGGATTAAATCTTGGAGATGATATTGTTATGCTTTTGTAGGATCTATTTTAACAAGGTACCAGGTTAATAATTAACTTTGATCTTCGACAGGGATGGGGCCCGAATCAAGGGATACTTTGCTTGGTCGTTGTTGGACAACTATGAGTGGAATGCAGGTTATAGTGTCCGTTTTGGACTTAACTATGTCGATTTCAAGAATAACCTCCTAAAGAGATACCCAAAAAGGTCTGCTATCTGGTACAAAAACATCATTTCCAGAGACTCGACTATCTTGACCAAGAATATAAACTCGTTAAGCGGAAATAATTCTTTGTTTTCATCTTCTTGATTTAACCATGTTGTATTGCCTGAGTTGATCCCTGACACTTAGTAAAACTTCATGCGTTTACATCTTTGTTTCAAGTCATTGTTGCTCAATTAACTCCTCTTTCAAGTATTTTATAATTGAACATGTGAAGATGGTTCTTTATATTATACTCCCTCCGTCCCAGCTAGTGTAACACTTGTTTCATTTTCGGTCCGTCCCAGCACAATTGACATTGCCCAAAATAGAAATGTTTTAATATATTTATATTTAACCAACCCCACCATTTAACCCCACTTATTCTCTCTCTTCATTTTCCACCACTCATTTTATTCAACCAACACTACTATTTATCCCACTCATTCTCTTCATTTTTCTCCACACATATATTACATTTTCTTAATCTTTGTGTCTCAAAAGTTGTTGTTACTTGTGCCGGGACGGAGGGAGTATTATGTAGATTTTAATCTTAGTTATATACTTCCTATGTTCGATAACAGTGTGTACATTTTTTTGTGTGCACGGGAACTAAAGAGGAAGTACATTTAAAAAGATTAGTAGTAAGGTTAGGTGTTGTGTGTATGAAAAGTGAGGTTATGGAAGCATAGTGGGGTCGGGAATTGTAGTGGATAGTTGTTACGGGTATGACAAGTGAGTCCCACTAAACAAACAAGTGTTATGAACTCCCATTAAGCGAAAGTGAGACTTATCAATGAGACTCCTAAAAGAGAAGTTTGTGCTTGTTACGGGATGAAGGGAGTAAATGGCTTGAACTCGGAGAAAATTCAAATGGGTTCTTTTAGATGTCATCTTTTTCTGTAATTTACTACGAATAACATTTTTTTTTTTCTAAGTGGCCAAATTGTGTTTACCCCAAAGTATCCATCCAATTCTACTTTGCCCCCTCAATTGAAAACTAGGTTTGTTTGGTACCTAATGTAAAATTATCCCACATACCCCAGGCCATAATGGACGTTAATAGAATATTTCATGTGCTTGTCACGTGAAGGGTAATTTTGTCATATAACTCAAAAATATAAAGGCTTAAACATCATTAAACCTCAAAATTAACTCAAGTCTTCTTCTTCTTCTTCTTCTTCTTCTTCTTCTTGCCACCCTTGCTGCCTACTAAACCTCCATTGTTGCCTCCTAAACCACCACCTAACCACCATGCTCAATCAAGTTCTTCACACAGAGTCAAGCCAAAAGCAAAATCAAAACTCAGATCCAATAAAAATCGAAAACTGGTCGTTTGCTCATGCTTTTGATCTTGAAGATCCTTCATATCCAAAGTTTCCGACCAGAAATCCTTCAAATCAAACCTGTTAGTGCAGAACGTGGTGTTACCACAAGTGCTGGTAACACGGACAGTCTGGAATATATTTGAATATTTGCTTCATAAATAATTGCTGTACTAATATCTAATATTGTTGCAAGTTTTGTGTTCATTGTTGGTCCAATTTTCAGATATACTATGATTGAGATGCTAAAATAATGCAAGGAAGGTGAAAGAAGATTTTATGGATAAATGGGATTTTATCCATAAACATGTGAGATTTGCTTCACAACAAACACATGGGTATTTGACCCATTCAAAGGGCTGATTGTTGAAGAAGAATGTACAAGGCGAGTAAAACAAGATGGTACAAGTCGGGTTTGCATAGACTTGGGCACCAAGAATTAGTTCCTACATTTTAGGAAATGTGGAGAAATTCATCCCCAAGGCTCGGCCACTCCATCTCTCCACTCTCCCACGTTTTTAACCACAAACCCAGCCACATTTATGTATTTCCCAAGTATTCTCAAGCCTATAAATAGCAAGAGAGGATGTGTTTGAAGATACAACACTTGAAGTTATTTCAACACACATTCTCACACAAGAAAAGGCTATACACTCCTTGGTTCCGATAAACCCCGTCTTCCCAAAGCTATTTCCATTCTTGTAATCGTAGATTATAAGTTTGTCTTAGCTAGGATAGGGTCTCGTGTATAGTCTTAGTCGTTCCACAAAGCTTTCATTGTAATAGCATTAGGGAACTCTCGGCCTTGTACTCATTTCATATTAATTAGTGAAGGTCTCGCCTTTGAGGCATCCCTCAAGATATATAATTTATATATCTTGAGAAAAATAATTCTTGTGTGATTTTTCCGCTGCAAACTCTTTTCAGAAATTGTTTTCTGTTCGTGTGTGTTAAGTGTTGCCAGAAGTGATATTGTTGTAGTGACAACACCTTTGATATCACTTCCTTTCTGACTTAAGCCATTGACTAGCTTTTTCAATTGGAACCAGAGCTGGTTACTTGATATACTAAGTACTTCGATCCAGTGTGTCATGGCTTATGATCCAGCCAATCCTAATAAAAAAAGGCTTCATGTTCTTGATGGTTTCGAATTACGCCTATTGGAAGATCGCCTCCGTTCGTATATCAAATCAATTGAAATCTGGGCTTGGCGATCTATTGTGAATGGTTATTCTGTCCCATTGTTACCGCCGGGTGAAGATGGTGACGTTCAAGTCAAACCTGAATCCGAGTGGACTAATGAGGAAAACAACCTAGCTAGTTTCAATGAGAAGGCACTTAATGCCATTTATGAGTGGGTTGATATGCATATTTTTAAACTCATTCAAAATACTCCCACTGCTAAGGAGGCATGGGATACTTTACTAAGATTTTGTGAAGGGGATGGTATGTGTGCGTGAAACTAAGCTTAGAAGGCTCACTAGCAAATTTGAAAGATTGAGGATGAGTGAAAATGAAGATATTACTTTATATTTTGAAAAACTTTTTGATATTGCTAATGAATGTCAAGTTTTGGGTGAACTTTTTACTAACAAACAACTTGTTTCAAAAGCAGTTAGAACTCTTCCTGAGCGTTTCAATATAAAAAGTTTCATCTATTGAAGAGGCTCACAATCTTGCGACCATTGATATAAATACTTTGATGAGTATTTTGCAAAATTTCGAATTAAACCTTTCTGATCAAAGTGATGCTATTAAAGGAAAAAGTGTTGCGTTAAAAATTAAACCTGTCGCGCCCCGTACCCGTGGTCCTACTTGGCCCCACGCTCGGGACACGAACGGAAGACGTTATAAAACCTTTTAGAAAATTTTTCGAAATATACTTTTAGAAAGTGGAACAAAAACACACTTGAAGTTCAAAGACTTCACTTAACTTGAAACAAACTTTTAAACAAATGTACATACATCAACTTTTACCAAAATAGATGTAACCATAAGAAATACGGGTACTCTACCCAAAGGGTTTACATTTATATAATGTAACCTTCACAAAACAAGTCCCATCTCTTACCAAACGAACGTCCTCCCGTGCCAAGTGTCCTATCCCCTGGACCCGCCTTTATCTAAAACAGTAAACAAATAAAGGGTGAGAATAAATCTCAGTAAGCTACTAAAATGCAACTATGTTACATGCTGATATGATGATCATAAAGAAACAATATCAACAAGTAAACATATATCATATATCATAACTCAGATATCACATTTAAACACATTGCCCACACTCCGGTGGATACCAAAGCCAAGGTTTAACCAATAACCATAACTGATGAGAATAACAAACTGAGAAACCCATCAGAGAAAACCATCTGAGCAGCATAAATAGCTGAAGCCGTCGGGATCCCGAAAACCAAACCATAACCAGAGAACCAAGTAACCAGAGAGGGAAATATGACACAAAGTCATAACCCAAATACTCACCAAAGGGAGCAATTCATCCCATCCAAGGCCATCTGGACTGGGGAAACTAGAAGGCACAGTGGACACCTTATAGTGAACTTGGCTTGTGTGCCACTATAATTCTCCCACCGCCTGACTCACAAGCTCCAATGGAAAACCTTATAGTGGACTTACCTGTACCACTATAATTATTCCATTGGCTGACTCCACAACAAGACCAGCTGGACTTTTAACAAGAAGCACAGTAATGAATACTTGCTAAACAAAACCCGGGGCATTTAATCCAAGAAGGAACTAAGCCAAATACATCACAAGATGCACACAAAGAATCCTTATAAAGAGTCCATAAAAAGGACATTTAATCCATTACTAACATTCCATAACAATCATCTAAGTACTTTAGGACACTACCCAAAACTAGACCAAGGTTGATCTCTAAACCCCTTAGTTGAAAACTCTAAACTTTTTCAGACAACTGGGCGGTCGCCCAAACGGGCTGTGCGGCCGCCCAAAATGCTCTGTCCAAGAAGAAAACCCTTCAGATAGATGTGCGGCCGCCCACACCCATTTTTGGGCGGCCGCCCACATCACCCGGCAGGCCTAAAAATTTAACCAAAGTTTACTCCTTTTGTTTCACAAGCATAACATATATACACAAGATACTACCCAACCATTAGCCACAACATTAGCAACTTTCATTAAGATTTCAATATGGCTTCTAAACCATTACAACACCAGCTATAACCAAGATCATATACTCCCGTTGTCCCAAAATTACAAGTATAGCAAATATTACCAAAAACACAAATTTAACAAGTAGAAGTATCACATATAGCATATATGACTATTTTAACATTTAAAGGGGAATTAGTAACTTACCTAGTTCCGGAAAAAGTATCGCTGAAATAAGTTTTGTTCGGCTAGGAATGACCTACTCGACGCCCTGATCATTTTTATATAATTAGCTTTTAAAACGGGTAAGTAAATAAAAAGAATTAAATCGAAATGAGTCGAACTTACCTTTTCTCCTAACCCTAACTGATACGAGGAAAGAAATGTTGCTGATGAAATTGTAAACACAGAGAAGGAAGAAGGGAAAGTTTCTTATAAATATCTTTACCCTTTTTACATTTTGGTCACCCACTTTCAAAGTTAACACTTTAACCCCTAAACTTATAATTTCAACAAGGACCCTAAAGTTTCAACTTAATCATTTAACTCCTTTAATCATTATTTTTACTAACTAAGTAAATAATACAGATAATCAAGTATGATATGCAAATCATAAAATATGATGCAACACATAAAAATGCACATATAAGTCAAATAAAAATCCCCAAAATTATAAAATAAATAGGGACGGGTTTTGGGGTCGCTACAATCACTCCCCCTTAAAAGAAAATTCGTCCCGAATTTTAGGTTACTTACCGAGGCCTCAAACAAACAAGGGTACTTCCTCTCGATCTCCTCCCGAAGCTCCCAAGTCGATTCTTCCACATTGTGATTCCTCCACACAACTCGAACAAGAGGGATACTTTTGTTTCTCAATTCTTGCACCTTCGAATCAATGACTTGGACCGGATGTTCCTCATAAGACATACTCGGCTCAATATCCTCGGGTACCTCAGATAGAACATGAGAAGAATCATACACATACTTCCGAAGCATAGAAACATGAAACACATTATGGATCTTATCAAGAGAAGGAGGTAATGCAAGACGATAAGCCCGATCCCCCACTCTTCCAAGAATCTCAAATGGACCAATAAACCTCGGAGCAAGCTTGCCTTTCTTCCCATATCTTCGAATACCAACCTTAGGGGAAACCTTCAAAAACACAAAGTCACCCTTTTCGAACTCAAGATCTCGCCTCCGATGATCAGCGTAGCTTTTCTGCCTACTCTGGGCAGTAGTACCTAAACGATCTCGAATAAGTTTAACTTCTCAACTGAATCATTAACCATCTGTACACCCCAAATCTTGGCTTCTCCCACTTCATCCCAACAGATAAGAGATCGACATTTCCTTCCATACAAGGCTTCATAAGGAGCCATCCCAATACTGGACTGAAAACTGTTATTATAAGCAAACTCTACGAGAGGTAAATGAATATCCCACGAATCAGAAAAATCAACTGAGCAAGCCCTCAACATATCCTCAAGAATCTGGATAGTTCTCTCGGACTGACCATCTGTTTGAGGATGAAAAGCTGTACTAAATCTCAACTCTGAACCCAAAGCCTTCTGAAACGCTTGCCAAAACCGAGATGTGAATCTAGGGTCACGATCAGATACAATGCCACTGGAACTCCATGTAACCTCACGATCTCATTAATGTACAAAGTTGCAAGCTTTTCCATAGAATAACCGATCTCAATAGGTAGAAAATGAGAAGACTTTGTCAATCTATCAACAATCACCCAACCGCATCAAACCTTTCTTCGAGTACGAGGTAACCCTGTCACAAAATCCATGGTAACATGTTCCCACTTCCATTCCGGAATCTCTAACGTTGAAGTAATCCTGCAGGCCTTTGATGTTCAGCTTTAACTTGTTGACATGTTAAGCACTTGGATACATAATCCGCTATTTCTCTCTTCATATTATTCCACCAAAAGTGTTGCTTCAAATTCTGATACATTTTAGTACTCCCGGGATGAATAGTATACCTGATTTATGGCCTTCATCAAGAACTTGGCGTTTAATCCCATCCACATTAGGTACACACAATCGACCTCTGAAAGTCAATACCCCTTCAGAACTGAGGTGAGAAATCCTCAAATTTACCATCTTTGATTTTATCCATAATCTTTACCAATTCCGGGTCATCCTTCTGAGCTTCCTTTATTTGTTGAACTAAAATTGGAAATACTCGAATGTTCGCAAAAATAGCTCCATGCTTTGATTCATAAGGACTCCAATCTCGAGCATCCTCCAACATCCATTCCCGCACCATTAACGAAGCTACATAAGACTTCCGGCTAATAGCATCAGCTACCACATTTGCCTTGCCCGGATGATAGGAAATTGTGCAATCATAATCCTTCAACAGCTCCATCCATCTTCGTTGTCTATTATTAACTCTTTCTGGGAGAAAAGATACTTCAACTCTGATGATCTGTGAAAATCTCAAACTTTGCTCATAGAGATAATGTTTCCACTTGTGCAATGCAAAGACAATAGCTGCAAGCTCCATATCATGGGTAGGATAATTCTGCTCACTCGGAGTCAACTTTCTCGAAAGCATACGCAATACCCTTCATTCTTTGCATTAAACACACCCGAGGCCTTCTTTAGAAGCATCACTATAGATTACCAATCATCATTACCATTAGGTAGGGAGAGAATAGGAGCTGTAGTCAATCTCTTCTTCAACTCTTCAAAACTAGCTTGACACTTTTTCATCCCACACATAAGGATATTCTTTCGAGTCAACTGAGTCAAGGAAGTTGCAATCTTAGAAAACCCCTCAATGAACCTTCTGTAGTACCCAGCTAACCCCAAGAAACTTCGAATTTCTGTAACTGATTCTGGCCTCCTCCAATTCACAATAGCCTCAACTTTGGATGGATCAACTGATATACCTTTATTAGAAATCACATGCCCAAGAAAAGATACTTCATTGAGCCAAAAAGCACATTTACTGAATTTAGCAAACAAACTGCTTCTCACGAAGAATAGATAAAACCATTCGCAAATGCTGTTCATGCTCTTCCCGGGACTTGGAAATAAACCAGAATATCATCAATAAATACAACCACGAAGGTATCAAGATAAGGTTTAAAGACTCTGTTCATCATATCCATAAAAACAGCCGGAGCATTAGTCAACCCGAAAGGCATAACAAGAAACTCATAATGGCCATATCTACTACGAAAAGCAGTTTTAGAATGTCTTCAGAACGGATTTTCAACTGATGGTACCCACTCCTCAAGTCAAGTTTTGAAAAGACAACTGACCCTTGAAGTTGATCAAATAAATCATCAATATGAGGAAGCGGATATTTATTCTTTATAGTTACCTGATTCAGCTTTCTGTAGTCAATACACAGCCTCAAGGACCCATCTTTCTTTTTAACAAACAATACTGGAGCTCCCCACGGGGATACACTAGGACGAATGAATCCTCGATCAAGTAACTCTTGCAACTGAACCTTCAACTCTTTCAATTCAGCTGGGGCCATTCTGTAAGGTGCCTCAGATATAGGAGCCGTACCTGGAAGTAAGTTCAATACAGAACTCTATTTCCCGGTCAGGAGGCCATAGCATACTCAGAAGAAAATACATCTGAAAATTCTTTAACAATAGGCACATCCCCAATATCAGGAACCCTTTTAGTAGTATCAGAACACTAGCCAAATACCCCGCACAACCCCGGTTCAACAACTTTCTAGCCTTCATATAAGAAATAATTCTAATCTCTCTACCCAAGGAACAGTTTCAAAAGAAAACTTAGGAACATTAGGGATAGAAAATGTAACCACCTTATTAGCACAATCAACAGACGCATGATATTTACCCAACCAATCCATACCCAAGATAACATCAAAATCTTGTAATGGTAAGATAACTAAATCAGCAGGTAAAACATGCTCACGTATATGCACATCACAAGAATGCAACACCTCATTGGTCACCAAACACTCCCCTATAGGAGTTGACACCTCTAACACATAAGGCAGAGATTCAGAAGACTTATGCAATCGAGAAGCAAAATGCAAAGACACATAAGAATGCGATGAGCCAGGGTCTATAAGTGTACGTGCCCTCAAACTAGACACAGAAATAATACCTCCTATCACATTAGAGGACTCCGAAGCCTGCTGCTGAGAAATAGCAAAAACACGACCCTGAACCTTAGGCTTGCCTGAGGAATCCCTCTTCTGACCCTGAGAGGACCCAACCACACTTCCCGATGCTTGCATCCTATACTTAGGGCAATCCCTCTGAAAATGTCCTAACTGACCACAGTTCAAAACACTTGCCCTGCTTCTTCCAACATCTCTCTTCTGAAATGCCCTTCTTTCTGACAATAATTAAAACTCCTCTGCTTGACTCCCTGAAGTGCTACTTTGATTTCTGTTACCTGACTGTCTTTGAGAAGACCCTTTGAATTGTGAAGATCCACCTTGATTTCCTCGATTATCACCACGTTGTGGTTGCCTACTTGCTTCCCAGCGCCTAACAATTCCATTTTCCTTTTATGTTCCTCAATGTCATGCTCCACCTGGTAAGGTCGATCCACTGCATCCTGAAAATCTTGCAACTTAGGTGGATACTAGCTGAGTTCTAATCACGGTTTTCAAACCTTTCACAAACCTCGAAGCCTTCCTCTCCTCAGTTGCCACTAGGTGGAGTACAATACCTGGACAACTCTGAAAATTTAGCTGAATATTGAGCAATTGACATAGAACCTTGCTCCAAGTTAAGAAATTCCACTCCTTCCTGTCTTGATCTACTCGAGGAATGAAGTGTTCTTTAAACTTTCCCAGAAAATTCTCCCAAGTATAAGGTACATGAGTTCAATCCAATTTTGTTTTCAAAGCTTTCCACCAATGCTCAGCCGCTCCATTAGTTTATAGGTAGCAAACCTGACTTGATCTTCCTCCGAACATCTCAAAGCATCAAAGATCTTTTCCATCGATTCAATCCACCTTTCAGTTTTAGATACATCGGGCTCTCCATCATACTCCATAGGCTTCATTTTCAGAAACTGTTCTAGGCCATATCTTGGTGGTACCTGTTCCCTTTCTTGCCTCTGATCACTTAAAGTTTTCATCGCTGCTTCAAACATTCCTTGAAACATAATTCGAGCCTCTTCTCTGGCATCCCCTTGCCCCGAAGAGCCGGCCTGATCTCCGCCAGTTTCACCCATTTTTAATGAATACCTGCATCAAACACTTAACGTTACTCACTCAATACTCTACTACCCTCCTAGGTCATTTAGTCATTCTAGACCATCTACAACCTAGCTCTGATACCAACTGTCGCGCCCCGTACCCGTGGTCCTACTTGGCCCCACGCTCGGGACACGAACGGAAGACGTTAT
>JAOWBW010002139.1:67500-73353 GCA_026119855.1 Campanula takesimana | reverse complement strand
AAGCAACTAAATTAAACTAATGTGTCTGCACGACTATGGAGAGACGCTCGGGATTACTCCTTAGTGCCATTTGTGCCCTCGGTCTCTTTCTTCTTGCTTTGCCCACGGCGAACTTTCTTTCTAGGATTCTCACAAAATCTTCTTTCGAACTCGCTAACACCTTTAGCCTTGCCATTAGGAGCCTCTTCGCCCTTCCTCTTCTTTGACGCCCCCACTTCTTCTCCGCCTCCGTTGGCCACGCTTTACTCATCCTCCTCTCATAAGCCTCAGCCTCCTTAATTCTCAAGGAAAAACTTGGAGCACAGGATCCCAAAATAGTGCCCTTAGGGTCTCTAGAGTCTGCTCCGCATGCCCAAGTCTCCCCATATACCAATCCAAATACTCGCGTGGCAGGAAGGTGTTGCTAGAGGTGTGAGGAAGGTCCTACGACTAAATACGGCCTCGCCCCACATCTGAGAAAGAAGGACTGAGGCACTATCATCCAACTGAAGTACCCCAAAGGAAAATCATCTCTCTCCTCGTCCCAACCCTCCGGGATAGTCTGCACCAAACCATACTGACGAAGCACTCTAGAAGGATAGTAAAAGGTTAGTCCCAGAAAGGGTCAGAACTTTGATCATGTGAAGTCCCACTTGTTTCTCCCTCACAGAGTGAATGTGCCAATGGGGCACCACCCACTGAATATCGTCAGTCACCATTTCCGCCAAATACTTTTCCAACCTTTGAGAGTCATGCCCTCAAACCGCTCCGCCATGCTCTAATGCGGTGCATCCATGGGGCACCTTCAGAGAAGCCGCGGTTTTTCACTCAAAGCCTCTCTTGCAACCACATGGTCAAAAGCCTATCACTACCACAAGGCATCCCACCATAAGCCGAAGATGGGGAACCCCACAGAGATCCTCCCCAAGAATGGCCGGTACAATGTCATAACCTAAGCGAGCCGAATTCACCATGCCCAAACACCCTCACTAGCAAATCCAACCTCAGAAGGGAAAAGAATAGAGGCAAACAAACATAGCGCAAGATGGTCCAAGGAACGGTCAGAGGCCACATCCATGTGTATAAAGTGTTGTGGCATCCAAGAAAGGTCGACATAACCGCCCCTAGCATACCTATCAAAGTCATCCGCGGGCACGCCAAAGGTCATCAACTTGTCCCTCAAGCAAAGAAGTCTAAGGCAAGGCAACTTTACCCTTCCCTCGTAGCCACATAAAGCCGCGATGTCCTCATAAGTGGGTGTTATCCGTTGAATGAAAAGTTGAAGACATGGAGGGCATTATTCCAAAATATACCACAAGCTTGCAAGAGGTTGGTATTGGAGTTCATGTGCAAAAAGTGACCAAAGACACTTTATCCATACCGTTCATCAAGTTTCCTACGACTCAAACCAGAAGTTTGGCAACCCACTTCTCCAAAAGAGGTTATAAGACTTTTTTCTCAAGACTTGTGATCCTAGCCTCTTGATCCATGGCAAAGAGCAAGAAAATTGGCGAAAAGGAACTCAAAAAACTGATCAAAAGGTTGCTGGTACGTTTTTATGGCTGCAAAGGGTTAAATTAAATAGGGTACGGACTCCCACGCTTGCCAGGAAAAGGAAAACCGGAGGCGGCGCAGGATATGGCCACGCGGCCAACATGCCCCTGGCCCCGCGGCCGAATTGTCCTTGGCCAGGCGGCCAAACTTCGTCCTAGGCCACGCGGCCAACATTGCTCGGGTCTGCCATGGCCAGGCGGCCAACATTGCTCCGGGCCTTGCCATGGCCATGCGGCCAACATTGCTCCATGCAGAAATCCAATTTGTTCCTCCCACTCCGTGACGGATCCATGCAACTACGTTACCTGCCCCGTCCCGTGGCTCATGCATTGTATAAAATTAGGAACATTGAAAATAACTAGTTTGCACAAGTAGGCTCCACAATAAAATTGCATTTTAGAACATAATATACATACATGCATTTTGTACATCGTCCTATGCATACATATCCCTCTGCTCTCTACTAGCTGCCAGTGTAGGAAATAAGATGGAAAGATGGGCCCCACCTAGTCAGAATCCTCCTCCGTGGTGTCTCCACGCCGCGCTAAAGCCCGAGAGCTACCGGCACCCGAACTCCGTCCCCGGGCACTCGGACCACCAATGTGAGAAGAGCCCGCGCCGTTCGGAGACCGCTCACGACGCTGGGGTGATGCAACGTCGTCCCTCTGACAAGTACATGAATGGTACGCTCCCTCAGTAAGCGCATCAACACCAATGTGAGGAGGAATGAATGTCTCCTCAACAAGATCGGCATCAGCGGCTCAAAGCTAAGCTCCACCCTCCCGACCGCCCCTCATCACTCTCACGCTACTCGAGCGAAGGGGGCATGTCAACCAAAAGGCCGACTCGACCAAATACCGGGCCGAGCTCGATCCTCTCCCGATAGCATCCGAGCCGAACCTGAGGGCTGATCAGCCATGTACGCACGTAACCGGCATAGTCGTCACTCCCTCTGTAATGCCCTACCGGAGTGGGAACCAAGAAAGTCGCCAACCTCGCGGGACGGAGCATATCCCGAGGAGGGTCATAAGGAGCCCATGGTAACGCACCAACCCTGTGCTGACGAACCACCCTCTCTCCAAGATACATGGCCTCCCGTGAGACCACAAAGAGAACCCTAGAAGCGGTCAAATCCACTACATAGGGACCTACCGAAACCTCATGGCCGGGCTCCATGGGTAAAATCTACCCCGATGGGCTCAGACATCGCAAACACCCTCTCCAGATCAGCAGCATCCACTGTCTTCCTGTCCCGGTTCCTGCGGGAAGGAGCCCTGTTTACCCTGCACAGTACGACATGATGGGAACAACCTTGTTGGCACTCATCACCACCTGAAAAAGGGGCGACACCGAAGACCTCGTACACCCAAGCCTGTGCATATAACGAGAGAGACATTTCAGACCAAAAGATAGAACAAAGACCTCAACAAATGAAAAGAAGGGTAGTCAAGAGCGTACCGCAAAGGCGAACTGGAACCCCATCAAAGGCCGACGAGCTAGCCCTCGAGCAATGGTCCAAAGCCCGGTAAATCTCAGCCAAACGGCTCCACCCCAAGAAATCCCACCGACTAAGTCCAAGTCCACAAGAGCCCCTAGCAGTGAGTACCGGCAGACAGTAGCCCCACTGGGAAACAAAATCTCCGAAAAGCTGTACCATAAGAACAGCCGGACCAAGCAATCCAAATCATATTCCCCTATAAAGCCTCAATAGCCACCTCCACCAAGCGATTCACCTCCCGGCCTCCACTCCATAACCCTTGACACCTCCTCCCAGGTCGGTGTCACTCCCAGCAGAGCCTGTGTCTATAGTCCCGTCGCTCCGCCAAGCTCTCATCAAAAGGCAAAGGAGGGTACCAGTAAACCTCAACCTGTGATGGCTGAAAAATCCGTCGGCGTGATGGTAATCTCTCCCAACTGAAGTTGAAGGTATGGGTGGTATCCCACCAGAACTCCCGGCACACCTCTATCACCGCTGCCACCTTCAGGGTAGGCCCGACCATGCGGACACTGTCAAAGAATGGGCCAAAGCCCATAGCCTCGATCCGAGCACGCAAACCGCCTGGTCCTCCGGCAGGGACGCCCACAGTTTGCCCACAGTCACTGTGGACCCACGAGCCTTGATCCTCTGCAGGTAAACACAGCACATGTATGTACCATTCTAGCAATTTACAATTCTAGCAATTTAAATTCTAGCATTCCATTATTCTAGCATTTCATATTATGTGCATAAAACATACAAATGTGCAAGAAGGAGAGGAATAAAAATTCGAAATTTACCTCTCGCGGTCTCCGGAAGCCCCATCGACCAATGACGCTCAGAGTCGATGTAAAAATCGTAATCTTGGTCGAACGTAGACCGCAGCAGATTATCGCGATAATTCCGAGTCGCGGCTCGTGGTCTCAAACCGCCCCGTGGAATCAAGGGCACCGCTTCAAAGCCCGCTCCTGGGCAGCCCCTACATTTCCTCCGCCCTGAGCATTACCGTGCCCTCTCCTTGCGGCTCTTGTTGTGGAATCACATACCCACCTTGGCCCGGGAAATCCCTAAATAACGCCTCATTGATCCAATCTGCCATAGCTTCGAGAAGAATGTGAAACGAAGTCTTCAAGATTATCAAAATCCAAGCTTTCTCTCTCTAAAAACCCAATTTTCTCTCTCTAATCGTTAACAATGGAGGAAGGAAGAAGAAGAAAGAAGAAGAAAAGAAGAAGAAGAGGGGAGTGTCTAGTGATGTGACCAAGGAGTCAGCCCATCGGCATCCTTGGCCACGCGGCCACTTCGCCCTTGCAACCCCAGCCGTCAGATCAGCGATCCGCGTGAAGGAGGTCTGACCACTCAGCGTTCTTGCCACGCGGTCACTTTTGCAATTCAGTGTGTTTGCCACACGGCCAACCTTGCCCCTTCAGATAAAATTCCACTTTTGCCCCTGATCTTTTCCCTTTAATTCATTTTAAATGCCTTTAACACTACTTTGACTGATATTCGTTACCTTTGGGTACGGAAAGCCCCTTAAAATTTCCATTCTTCACCAAATATTTGCTTAGGATTCGTATGATTATAGAGACTTCGGCGCCTCTATGACATACCATCCTAGATCAATCGTAAT
Source organism: Campanula takesimana (assembly GCA_026119855.1). Taxonomy (NCBI): domain Eukaryota; kingdom Viridiplantae; phylum Streptophyta; class Magnoliopsida; order Asterales; family Campanulaceae; genus Campanula; species Campanula takesimana. The sequence goes on along the minus strand of JAOWBW010002139.1, from coordinate 68,713 downwards.
TGCCAGAAGCCTCGGTGTTTTCTGTTTGCGAGCGATCCAGCATCTATTATTAGGATTTGCATGATTGTAGAGACTTCGGCGCCTCTATAACATACGTATCCTTGATCAATCGTGATTGGCAGAAGAAGCCTCGGTGTTTCTGTTTGCGAAAGATCCAACATCTATTATTAAGATTCGTGTGGTTGTAGAGACTTCGGCGCCTCTATAACATAGGCATCCTAGATCGATCGTGGTTGGCAGAAGCCTCGGCGTTTTGTTCGCAAGAGATCCGACATCTATTACTTTAGCGCGATCGGCAGGAAACCCTGGCGATCCTGATTGCGTTTACCATTCCATCTTGGGATATTTAGACAGCATAGTCCTTATTTTTCCAAAAAACTTCATTGCTTACGAATGATTCGTTCTTCATGCAGGATAGTGCCCGTAGGTTTATTATCCGCAGTAGAAGTCCGGTATCTCGTTTTATCCCCAATAGATCTCCGAAACTACGACCGGCTTGATTCCTCGGAGGATACGTAGGAAACCTGAAAAAGGTCCAGCCACCCGACGACGCGGTCATCTATCATCCCCAGCAGGTGCATTTTCCCCAGCAGAAGACGTTTGCTCCCGACCAGAGGACAGTCCTTCCCAATTTCCCCATCAGCTTGAACTACGTTGGCTTGATTCCCCCGCGGATACGTAGGTCGCCTGCCAAGGTTCAGCCGTTCCCTTACCTTTCCTCTGTTTTGAAACTCATGTTTCAGAACGGTCCTATTTTTATCGTTGGACCCTCCATTGCCTTGCAAGAAGCGTCGCGAGGGGCTACTGTTAGTACCCGATCTGAAAATGAGTTTATTAGGACTTTCCCAAAAATACAAAGGACTTTATAGGAATTAGAAACCTTACAAAGACTTGTCCCGGATTCCCAAAATATCTCATTTGGGAAAAATCTATCAAATTAGGTAATAAATGGTTTCCTTAAAACCATGCAGAAACCCTAGCTTGAAAATCAAGTCAGCCAGCAGAATTGGCCACGCGGCCAACCTTGCTCCGCGTTGATCTGGCCACGCGGCCACTATTGTCACCGGCTTCAACCATGGCCAGGCGGCCAACTTGCTCCGGATGATCTGGACCATCAGATCTTCCCTCAGTTTACTATATAAACCAATCCCATGCTATTGGTTTAAAGGGTCCGATTTTGAGAGCTCTAAGTCCGAGTTTTGGAGTTCTTAAA
>JAOWBW010002139.1:47500-60000 GCA_026119855.1 Campanula takesimana | reverse complement strand
CTATATAAACCAATTCTAGCCTATTGGTTTAGGGATCCGAATTTGAGAGCTCACAAGTGACGATTTTGCTCCCAAGTCAAGTCATTCAAGCCTCCAAAAACACTCTCAAGAATCCCAAGAAGATCCAAGGTTATTTCTTGCCAACAATGGTAAGTTTTCTAACTTTTTGTTCATGTTCTTGTCATATTATTAGTTTAGATCCATAATATTCATATTCTTAATATGTTTATTCATGTGTTCTTCATAATATTCATGTTCCTAACATCTTTATTCATATTTTCTTCATGACATTCATATGTTCATAATATGTTCTTCGCATGTTCATCATATTCTTAGGTTAAAACCTTATTTATGCTATATTTAGGGTCACGATCTTCATGTTAACATGTTATTTCATAGCCGATGATGATCTAGGGTTCATCAACCCAAGGATGATCTAGGAACTACTTCTAAACCCTAATCTTTAGGTAATTCCCCCCTCATTATGCATGATCCCGATTCTTCTGCCATGTGTTCTTCATAATATTCATGTTCCTAACATCTTTATTCATATTTTCTTCATGACATTCATATGTTCATAATATGTTCTTCGCATGTTCATCATATTCTTAGGTTAATACCTTATTTATGCTATATTTAGGGTCACGATCTTCATGTTAACATGTTATTTCATAGCCGATGATGATCTAGGGTTCATCAACCCAAGGATGATCTAGGAACTACTTCTAAACCCTAATCTTTAGGTAATTCCCCCCTCATTATGCATGATCCCGATTCTTCTGCCTATTCTAAATTCTTCTCGAACTACGCTAACCTGAGCTTCTCACATTGAGAGGAACGTAGGCAATCTTCGGATCCGGTCTCAATCACTAACACACTACATACACCGCATCATGATAGAAAGACCGATTAATTCGGGCAATAGGAGTGATAACGTGAATATTCTTCTCTTGTTGTAATTTGACCCCCGAACCCATTAACATGCTTTTCTCAATGTTTTGGCTATAATTAAAACGGCGTGGCGACTCTCATAATTTTAATGTTGCTATGAATATTCCCAATTTCAAACACACGTATTCACAGTGGCGACTCTGCTGGGGACTGCTTTAAAACTTTTTCAAACTTAGTGGGTCTAACTTTCATCACATCATGATGCTTGCCATGTTTACACATGCACACACCTGCCATGTTTATACATGCACACACTTGCCATGTTTACACATGCACACACCTGCCATGTTTACACATGCACACTTGCCATGTTTTCACGTGCCCCCTACAGTTAATACTTGTACCTTGTACCTTGTACCATGTACCCTTGTTATCTTCGCTTTAGTATTAGGGTCAAACAAAACTATGCTATGCTCCCTTGTACATTATTCTCTCTCTCTCTCTCTCTCTCTCTCTCTCATGCATTGCATCGCATCATTCAAACGTTCAAAGCTTCTCTCTTTTCTCCCTAAAAAGAATTAGTTTCTTGCCTCACACTACCACTAGTCCGTGTCAGCACTGCACATGTCCCTATCACCCGGAGTATTCGATGTGCGGGAATTTGCGCGCTACTGCCGCCCTCTTTTCGAGTCACTCGTCTACTCCACTCACCGTGTACGTTCCGCGAGCGGTGGGAACCTTTTATCCTACCTGTGTCAACCCACACATAGAGATTAGGACACTCCTTAGACCAACCATTTAGGATGTAAATAAATGCAAAACTTTTCGCAAAATAAAATGTGCATTGCATCTAGGCAACCTCTAAGGTCCATCGCTCACCCCTTGGGCCATCTATCAAAATTCCTCATCTCGGCCTATCTAGGTTACCTACCCATCATTGCGATCCATTTGGGTCTACCCTTCATCTCGACCCACTTTGGTCAAAATCCCACCATCCTTTGGCCTCTTAGGACAACCTTATCTACCTTTGACCTCCTAGGTCAACCTTTGACCCCCTGGGTCAACCTTCCCAACCTTTGACCTCCAAGGTCAACCTTGTCTACCTTTGACCTCTTAAGCCAACCTTTGACCCCCTAGGTCAACCTTTGACCTCCTAGGTCAACCTTATTCGCCTTTAACCTCCTAGGTCAACCTTTGACCTCCTAGGTCAACCTTTGACCTCCTAGGTCAACCTTTGACCCCCTAGGTCAACCTTATCTACCTTTGACCTCCTAGGTCAACCTTACCACCCTTGGACCTCTTAGGCCAACCTTTGACCCCCTAGGTAAATCTTATCCGTTTAACTCAACCTTTGACCCCCTAGGTCAATCTTATCCGTTTAAGTCAACCTTTGACCCCCTAGGTCAACCTTACCAACCTTTGATCTCTTAGGTCTACCTTTGACCCCCTAGGTCAACTTTATCAACCTCTGACCTCTTAGGTCAACCCTTGACCTCCTAGGTCAACCTTATCACCTTCGACCTCTTAGGTCACCCCTCGACCTCCTAGGTGAACCTTTGACCCCTTAGGTCAACCCTATCGCCTTCGACCTCCTAGGTCAACCTTTGACCCCGTAGGTCAACCTCATCCGCTTTTGACATCTTAGGTAAACCTTTGACCCCTTAGGTCAACCTTATCCGCCTTCGACCTGTTAGGTCAAACCTTGGACCCCTTAGGTAAACTTTATCACCCCTCGACCTCTTAGGTCAACCTTTGACCCCTTAGGTCAACCTCATCCGCCTTTGACCTCTTAGGTCAACCTTTGACCCCCTAGGTCAACTCTATCATCTTTGACCTCTTAGGTCTACCCTTGACCCCCTAGGTCAACTTTTTCAACCTTTGACCTCTTAGGTCAACCCTTGACCCCTAGGTCAAATTTATCCGCCTTTGACCTCTTACGTCAACCTTTGACTCCCTAGGTCAACTTTATCTGCTTTTTGACCTCTTAGGTCGACTTACCTATCTTGGATCCATCTAAGTCAATCTCTAACCTTCCTTAGTCCACCAACCCGAATAGGTCAACCTTATACCCGCTTAGGTCAAACCATGTCTATCCCGCTTAGATTATCCCATAGGCAAACCGCTACAACCCGCTATCTTGATTCATTCACCATATAGGTCAATCCAACCCTTCTCATTTAGGTCGACTTATCCTACACCCATCTAGGTCAACCCACCATTATTGTCGCATTCTAGCTTGAACCACTTATTGTCTCAAACCTTAGGTCAAATTTAGGTCAAACCTTAGGTCAAACCATACCCGACTCAATCAAAACCAACTCCTATAGGTCTTCCTCACCCATGCTTGACTAAAGACCGAGCCATATTTCTACTCCTGACTTCTTCACTTACAATTGATCAAAAAAATTTATTATTTCGAGACTACTTGTCTAAAAACATAATCATAAGATGCATAACTAATCAACGAGGTCCATTCTCGAGCAATCAAATGAGAATCTTGAATAAAACAATTTTCAAATGTCTCGACAAGTCTTCCGTTCTACAATCTAGGAAAGAGCTAAACACTTACTTTCTGTCAAGCAGGGGCTTCCTCCCTTTTGTACATATATACACTCAGTTGCCCAAAGAGTCAAAATGTGAAGACTATTTCTCTCTCTCTTAATCTACCCAAAATGCCCCCGCATGTTTTCAAACAATTCTTTTTTCCTTTATTGAGTCGACTGAATGATTTCAAAATAAAATAAAATAAATAAATGATGACGCAAAAGAGATGCCCGCTAGATTGAAAACCCGCAAGGGCAGTCTAGGCAGAAAAAGGGTGCGTCTCAAAGGAGGTAGGATACCCCACTCTACGCCCTTATCGAACTGGGGCTTCCCCAACAGAATGGGTCGACTATAGGGTTTTCTCAGAGAATACCGAGGCTTCAACAAGGATGTACTTGGAAGATGGACACCCCTCATCGTCAAACTCTGCACGTGACAAACTCTTTGAATTGGTTAGAATCGTAATTAATTATAAAGCATCTTTATAAAGTCATAACACTTTCAAAAGTTTTCTCTTCCACGACACTTTTTTTATAAACCCGCACTCTCGGTCTCCACAAAATTTGTATAAACCTCCCCGGTCCACTCTGAGACCCATCTTTGTGATTCTTGAACCGACTCGGTCCTTCACCCTATTTCCTACATAATAGGATACCCTTAGGTCCCAACCTACCTGGTTCAAAACCTTAGGTCCCAAGCCTACCCAGTCAGTCTTGCCTAAGTTACACCATAAACTCTCTAGGTACCGAGCCTACCCGATCAGTCTTACCTAGGTCCCAAACCTACCCGGTGAGTCTTACCTAGGTTACATCATAACCTCTTAGCTCGACCTTCCGCAAGTTCGTAGCTTGACCCCTTCGGCCTCAAACCGGTTCTACCCAAAACTGTTGGTAGTGGTGCCCTAGGCACGTTTAATAAACGTTGTAATTGTTATCATTTATTTCATATCAATAAAGAGATGTTTTGATTATTATTGTTGTTCATGTTTACTTATAATAATCTCCGTCCCTAGTACTTGTTAAGCACTAGTATAAAGGCTAAATGATCATGGGATGATCATGTTAGATTTATGGGTACTTGTTTGAAACAAGGTACTGGACATGACCCGCTCTATGAGATTTATGTCATGGTCTATGTCATACATATATCTCATATTAGTTATGTCATTTGAATCCTTAGACATGAAGTTATTATAGTCTTCCACTTGATGAACATTATGTTTGACATATTCAAACGCTACTTTTAACCGAGTAGTTATAAAGGGTATGATTGGCATAATCGGATTCACGTAGGGAAGAATAATAAGCTAAATGGATTTGTCCCTCTTCGGAGAGATATCAAGCTTGGGCCTCTCGTAGGAATGATGTTGATGAAATGTTCGGCCGGACTCAATGAATTGATTGGATCAATGACATTTGGATTATCAACATATTCGGAATCGAGAAAGTATTGAACAAAACAAGTTGACTCTTTGACCATGACTTGTGTTCAATGATATCGTGGACAAAGGGATTATGACATATTCTAAGAGGAATGCGAACTTGTATCTAGTTATACTATTTGGGTAGGTATGACAGTTTGCTAGAACCTAATCATATCTTATGGTTTCATGTTTGAACCCATTGCCAACTTAGTATAATCCTAGAGGGTCACACACAATAGAACGAATCTTTAAAAGGACTATATTGGAATTTTGGAAATTCTGGACATTCTGGGGAAGTGGGCGACCGCACAGTATGGACTGGGCGGCCGCACAATTAGCTCAAAATTGTACCAGTTTGTTTCAGATAGATATGCGACCGCACAGTGTATTCTGGGCGGCCGCACAGTACTGTCGGCTGGCACTTTCCTAATTCGATTTGTAATGTCTTTTGACACAAGATTCCTATTTGGAATAGGTCTTGCTTGTGTATAAAAGGATAAGTTCGGCCAGAACTTCAGAGATAGCCTTTTGTGAGTCTCCAAAGAGTTTGAGAGAGGTTTTATTTTGTTCTAAGACATCTTTGGTTGAAGAACAAAATAATACACACAAAAAAAAATTCCATATAGTCATATCAATTGTGAAAGTGTGTTTCATAGTTGTTGGTCTAGCAACCAAGATCAAAGAAGCTCCTTTGATACTCGTTCGAAGTATGGATACCGCTAGAGGGTGAAAATCATCATCTTCAAAGTTCGTGTTCAAGCTTTGTGATCGTGATCAAGTCTTCAAATCTCCACCAAAGACCAAGAGAAAATTTGATAGCCATCAAGGGTTAGTTTTATCCTATATTCATGTTATTGTATTTGATCTAATCATATGAACGGATCTATGGGATTTGGGTTTCAAAATTTTAAATGCTAAATTCCGCTGCGCATGTTTGATCGAAACCCAATAAAAACTTCAGACCTTAAACCAGTTAACCAAAGCCAAATCCTTAGGGTGACCCATTAGGTCCCGAGCCTACCCGATCTCCTAGATCTCAAACCTACCAACACATACTCATCCTTACCTTGTCTAAGCAATAGCTCTCTTATCCTTCTAGGTCCAACCTCTTAGGTCTACTCAGTCTAATCTGTTGAGCGATCCTTTAGATCCCAAGACCACTCGAGTCTACCAATCGCCTATCTTTTAAGTCTCTAGCATATCCGATCCACACATTAGGTCTCAACTCCTAAACCCCTTAGATCACAAATCTGTCCACTCTCTAGGTCTATAACCATAGACCTCCACCCTTTCGACTCTTTAATTCCCAAGACTACTTGGTCCGACTAAAAGCGACACATCTACGTCTCCCGACTCCCATCATGTCCAAGCCATGACCCTACCACTCTTAAACCTACCAAGTACCAACCTAGTGTCACCCATTAGCCTCAAAAGACTTCCTAGTCTGACCTTCAACCCCTTAAGGACTCTAACCTACTTAATCCAAGCCGAGTCCAAACCTCGCCACCTACAAGGTCCACCCTTGAACTCTATGGATCTCAAACATCGCTCCCCCGACGAGTCCAAACCTTGAACCTGCTCAAAACACATAGGATCTCCTGCGCACCGTGACATGCCTTAAGGACCTCAAGACCCATCCAGTCAAGACTCTTGTCCTTAGCACCTCTGGTCCCATCCCTAACCTACCTTCACAATTGCCAAACGAGCTTAGTCACACGCATGACCTCTAAGACAAACTTAGGTCCTAAGCATACCCAATCCAACTTAGGCACCTATTGTACTCGAGCAAAGTCTTGGACACTCAATCCCTTTACCTAAAGCACCAACATGGTCACATGTCCAGACCCATTTCTCGCACATGGCTCACACCTAGCACACCTTAGAGCCCAAACCCGACATGCGTATTAGGTACTAGGATCATCCAATCCCAATCCATTGCTCCTTGGCCGACCTCAAGCCTGCTTGGTCCTAATCCATAACGCGGTTTCTCTAGGACAAAAGACTTACCCGCTTGAAAGCCTTATGTCCCAACGCTACCCTGCCTAGCCTTCGATCTCCTAGATCTCACGCCTACCATTCCATTAGGCCCCGGTCTCCTTAACACATGTCTGAGTCTTACCCTAGCTAAACCCTAGAACTTTAGCCTAGGTCTAATCTATTGAGCCTATCCAGCCACGAGGTATCAAGCTCATTTGCCCCAAACCACAACACTCTTAGACCTCAAACTTGCTCGGTCTAAACCAAGACAAACCTTCAAATGCTTTCGGTCTCTAAACCCTAGCCTTAAACCTAGGTAAACACATTCTCTAAACCCTAGCCTCAAGCCTAGGTAGTCATATCATTCTCTCTGAACCCTAGCCTCAAGCCTAGGTAATTACATCCTTCCTAAACCCTAGCCCCGAGCCTAGGTAATTACATCCTTTCAAACCCTAGCCTAAAGCCTAGGAAGTTACATCCTTTTTAAACCCTAGCCTTGATCCTAGGTAGCTACATCGTTCCTAAACCCTAGCCTTGATCCTAGTTAGTCATGTATCCTCTTTAAATCCTAGCCTCAAGCCTAGGTAGTCATATCATTCTCTCTGAACCCTAGCCTCAAGCCTAAGTAATTACATCCTTTCAAACCCTAGCCTAAAGCCTAGGAAGTTACATCCTTTTTAAACCCTAGCCTTGATCCTAGGTAGCTACATCCTTCCTAAACCCTAGCCTTGATCCTAGGTAGTCACATATCCTCTCTAAACCCTAGCCTTAAGCCTAGGAAACCACAACATCCCCTTTAACCCTAGCCCAAATTCTAGGGAATTTCCAAATCCCCGTATGCAACATCATTTCCAAATTCCCGAAACCCTAGTCTCGAAACCTAGGAAATTTACAATCTCAATTCTCCGTTTTATTGAACCCTAGTCCAAAACCTAGGATATAATGCCCTGTCCAAAACTCAATCAACCCTAGCCTCAAGCCTAGGAAGTCGCATTCGCTCTAAATCCTAGCCTCGATCCTAGGTAGTCACATTCGCTCCAAACCCTAGCCTCAAGCTTAGGTAGTCGCATTCGCTCTAAACCCTAGCCTCAAGCCTAGGTAGTCGCACTCTTTCTAAAACCCTAGCCTCAAGCCTAGGTAGAAATTATCCTCTTTAAACTCTATCATCAAGCCTAGGATTCAACATTCCCTTCAAACCCCAGTCCTAGACCTAGGAAACTCCTTCACCTTAGTCTCAAAACGTAGGAAGTTTACAGTCCTTAGCCTTAAAACCTAGCCTAAAGCCTAGGTTATCATGAACATTTCCAAGCCATAGTCACCAATCCCGGAAAATGGTGAACCCTAACATCAAGCTTAGTGGACCTTCCACAAAAGCAATCCCTCTTCCCAACGGTCCATGGTCTCAAGCCTAGGAAGTCACAACCCTTTCAACTCCCAGCCTTAGGTCTAAAGCCAACGCCATTGCAACCTCTGAACCTACCACAACTCCAAGCCCTAGCCTCGAAGCCTAGGATATTTCTAAACCCTAGTCCCAAACCTAGGAGAGTCATGGTCCTTAAACACCAGTTTCCAAACCCTTGTTCGAAACCTTAACTTCTAGGAAGTTCCCAAACCTCAACCTCTCCAAACCCTAGCCCCAAACCTAGGAATCTGCATTCTCTCCAAACCCTAGTCTCAAGCCTAGGAAGCACCATCCTCTTTAAACCTAGCCCAAGTTCTAGGGAATTTCCAAAGCCCTGTGTGCAACATCCTTTCCAAATTCCCGAAACCCTAGTCTCGAAACCTAGGAAATTTATAATCTCAATCCCCCTCTAGTCTTATGCCTAGGATACAATAGCCTTTCCATATTCTCTCCGAACCCTAGCCTCAAGCCTAGGTAGTTCGTTCTCTCCAAACCCTAGCCCGTAAGCCTAGGAAACCCACATTGTATCCAAGACACAATCTCAAGTCTAAACAAACATAACATCTTTTGCATCCTTATCTCAAGGCTAAGAGGCTACCCATCCCCTTTCCTTAAAAGCCTTAGGTCCTACCCTAGGCAACCAAGCAAAATGTCCCTTACCTAATACCTTCATCTTAATGGTTCTTAGCCTCATATTATGTATTCCTCCTAATTTAGGGTAAGCGGATCCCAAACATTACGCTTTCCGTGGTCGTCCTTTGCTCACCAAAGAGTCCTTTACCTTGGCGACTCCCCGAGAGTCCATCACCTTTGTGACTCCCCAAGAGTCCATCACTTCTGCGATTCCTTGAGAGTCTATCACCTTCATGACTCCTTGAGAGTTCATCCCATTTGCGACTTAATAACGATCCATCATCTTTGCCTCCGCATGTAAAATCCCATTTTTACCCCTAACCTGTTTCATCCATTGTAGGTTCCTTAAACGCTATTTTGACTGATATTCGTTACCTTTGGGTACGGAAAACCCCTTAAGATTTCCATTTTTCACCAAATATTTGCTTAGGATTCTTATGGTTGTAGAGACTTCGGCGCCTCTATGACATACGCATCCTAGATCGATCGTGATTGGCAGAAGCTCGGGCGTTTCTGTTTGCGAGAGATCCAGCATCTATTATTTTAGCGCGGTCGGCAGAAACCCAGGCGTTTCTGCTTGCGTTTAAAATTTCCTAATATTTGCTTAGGATTCGTACGGTTGCAGAGACTTCGGCGCCTCTATGACATACGCATCCTAGATCAATCGTGATTGGCAAAAGCCTCGGCGTTTCTGTTTGCGAGAGATCCAGCATCTATTATTTTAGCATTTCCTAATATCTGCTTAGGATTCGTATGGTTGTAGAGACTTCGGCGCCTCTATGACATACGCATCCTAGATCGATCGCGATTGGCAGAAGCCTCGGCGTTTCTGTTTGCGAGAAATCCAGCATCTATTATTATAGAATTTCCTAATATTTGCTTAGGATTCGTATGGTTGTAGAGACTTCGGCGCCTCTATGACACACGCATCCTAGATCGATCGTGACTGGCAGAAGCCTCGGCGTTTCTTTTGCGAGAGATCCAGCATATATTATTTTAGCACTTCCTAATATTTGCTTAGGATTCGTATGGTTGTAGAGACTTCGGCGCCTCTATGACATACGCATCCTAGATCGATTGTGACTGGCAGAAGCCTCGGAGTTTCTGTTTGCGAAAGATCCAGCATCCATTATTTTAGCCCGATCGGCAGAAACCCGAGCGTTTCTGTCTGCGCTTACCTCAGCGTTTATTACTCCACTTAGGATTATTTAGACAACGTAGTCTTTATTGTCCCATTATCCCTCTTGCTTCAAATGACTTCATTTCCTAACGAATGTTCGTTCTTCATACAGGATAGTGCCCGTAGGTTTATTATCCCTAGCAGAAGTCCGATAACTCGTTTTTCCCTAATCGCTTCGAACTACGACCGGCTTGATTCCTCCGAGGATACGTAGGAAACCTGAAAAGGTTCAGCCATCCGATCGACGTGGTCATCTATCATCCCCAGCAGATGCACTTTCCCCAGCAGAAGACGTTGCTCCCCATCAGAGGACAATCATTCTCAATTTCCCCATCAGATTTGAACTACGATTGGCTTGATTCCCCCGCGGATACGTAGGTCGCCTGTCAAGGTTCAGCCGTTCCCTTACCTTTCATCTGTTTTGAAACTCATGTTTCAAAACGGATCCTTCTTTTATCGTCGACCCCACATTGCCTTGCAAGAAGCGTCGCCGAGGGGCTACTGTTAGTACCCGACCTGAAAATAAGTTTATTAGGGCTTTACCAAAAATACAAGGACATTATAGGAATTAGAAACCTTGTAAAGACTTGTCCCAGATTCCCGAAATACCTCATTTATGACAAAATCTATCAAAATAGGTAACTTATGGTTTCCTTAAAACCATACAGAAACCCTAGCTTAAGAATCAAGTCAGCCACCTTGCCACGCTTCAACCTTGGCCACGCGGCCACTCTTGTCACCAGCTTAAATCATGGCCAGGCGGCCAACCTTGATCCGGATGATCTCAGCCGTCAGATCTTCCCCTCAGTTTACTATATAAACCAATTCCAGCCTATTGGTTTAGGGATCCGAATTTGAGAGCTCACAAGTGACGATTTTGCTCCCAAGTCAAGTCATTCAAGCCTCCAAAAACACTCTCAAGAATCCCAAGAAGATCCAAGGTTATTTCTTGCCAACAAATGTAAGTTTTCTAACTTTTTCTTCATGTTCTTGTCCGATTATTAGTTTAGATCCATAATATTCATATTCTTAATATGTTTATTCATGTGTTCTTCATAATATTCATGTTCCTAACATCTTTATTCATATTTTCTTCATGACATTCATATGTTCATAATATGTTCTTCGCATGTTCATCATATTCTTAGGTTAAAACCTTATTTATGATATATTTAGGGTCACGATCTTCATGTTAACATGTTATTTCATAGCCGAAGATGATCTAGGGTTCATCAACCCAAGGATGATCTAGGAACTACTTCTAAACCCTAATCTTTAGGTAATTCCCCCCTCATTATGCATGATCCTGATTCTTCTGCCTATTCTAAATTCTTCTCGAACTACGCTGACCTGAGCTTCTCACATTGAGAGGAACGTAGGCAATCTTCAGATCCGGTCTCAATCACTAACACACTATATACACCGCATCATGATAGAAAGACCGATCAATTCGGGCAATAGGAGTGATAACGTGAATATTCTTCTCTTGTTGTAATTTGACCCCCGAACCCATTAACATGCTTTTCTCAATGTTTTGGCTATAATTAAAACGGCGTGGCGACTCTCATAATTTTAATGTTGCTATGAATATTCCCAATTTCAAACACACGTATTCACAGTCGGGCTGCCCTTGGTATGACACATGTCGAGGCTCTCCGTGCCCTTGGCATGCTTGGCATGACACATGTCAAGGCTCTCTTTGCCCTTGGCATGGCCTTTGGCCATGTCGGGCTGCCCTTGGCATGACACATGTCGAGGCTCTCCGTGCCCTTGGCATGGCCTTGGGTCATGTCAGGTTGCCCTTGCATGCCTTGGCATGCCTTGGCATGACACATGTCGAGGCTCTCCGTGCCCTTGGCATGGCCTTGGGCCATGTCGGGCTGCCCTTGGCATGCCTTGGCGTGACACATGTCGAGGCTCTCCTTTTGCATGGCCTTGGGCCATGTCGTGCTGCCCTTGGCATGCCTTGGCATGACATATGTCGTGGCTATCCGTGCCCTTGGCATGGCCTTGGGTAATATCGTGCTTCCCTTGGCATGACTCATGTCGAGGTTATCCGTGCCCTTGCCATTGACATTGGGCACCTTGGCACGGTGGCCTTGTCGTGCTGCACTTGTCGTGGGCACCTTGGCACGGCCTTGGCACGGTGGCCTTGTCGTGCTGCCATTGACATGGGCACCTTGGCACGGTGTCCATGTCGTGTTGCACTTGTCGTGGGCACCTTAGCACGGTGGCCTTGTCGTCTTGCACTTGTCGTGGGCACCTTGGCACGGCCTTGGCACGGTGGCCTTGTCGTCTTGCACTTGTCGTGGGCACCTTGGCACGGCCTTGGCACGGTGGCCTTGTCGTGTTGCCCTTGACATGGGCGCCTTGGCACGGTGGCCTCGTCGTGAAGATTACCCTTTAAAGCATACCAATGTAACATGTTTATGCTAGCATTCATCTTGGTT
>JAOWBW010002139.1:5000-37500 GCA_026119855.1 Campanula takesimana | reverse complement strand
TTCAAGCCTCCAAAAACACTCTCAAGAATCCCAAGAAGATCCAAGGTTATTTCTTGCCAACAAAGGTAAGTTTTCTAACTTTTTATTCATGTTCTTGTCATATTATTAGTTTAGATCCATAATATTCATATTCTTAATATGTTTATTCATGTGTTCTTCATAATATTCATGTTCCTAACATCTTTATTCATATTTTCTTCATGACATTCATATGTTCATAATATGTTCTTCGCATGTTCATCATATTCTTAGGTTAAAACCTTATTTATGCTATATTTAGGGTCACGATCTTCATGTTAACATGTTATTTCATAGCCGATGATGATCTAGGGTTCATCAACCCAATGATGATCTAGGAATTACTTCTAAACCCTAATCTTTAGGTAATTCCCCCCTCATTATGCATGATCCCGATTCTTCTGCCTATTCTAAATTCTTCTCGAACTACGCTGACCTGAGCTTCTCACATTGAGAGGAACGTAGGCAATCTTCGGATCCGGTCTCAATCACTAACACACTACATACACCGCATCATGATAGAAAGACCGATCAATTCGGGCAATAGGAGTGATAACGTGAATATTCTTCTCTTGTTGTAATTTGACCCCCGAACCCACTAACATGCTTTTCTCAATGTTTTGTGTCGCGACCCCGGACCCCGTGGGCCCGAGACCGCGATCTGGACGTCGACTCTAAGACTAAAACTCAGAAATACTGAAGTTAAAAATTTCGATTGATACCAAAAGGTAGTGATCCAAAGTTTTACAAAACCAAGTTTGATAAAAATCAATTACAACTAACATAAACTTCCACAAGTTTATGCCCAACAAAATACAAATATACAATTCTTAGTGACGTCATTGTTCGGTACAACTATCCCAAAATGGTTACACATTTACATAATGTAAACCAACCTATACAACCTTCCCCAAAAGAATGTATCCACACTCGACGTCCTCTTTCTCGTGATCAGCGAGACTAATCCTTAGCACCTGGGGGGGGGGTTAAGGAAAAACAAAGGTAAAAAAAAGGGGGTGAGATAAGTCTCAATAAGTTACTAATGCAACTACATGATATGCTATGATGCAATAAGCAATAAACAGTAACAATTATCACATAGCACATAGCAATTATCATATATCAGATAGCAGCGGAAATAAACACATAACAAAGGATATAGCCAAGGTTTTCCGAACCGGAACATCCAAATAAAGGATCGCTGCGCAGCTTCAATAATCAACAAATCATCATCTTCATAATAGCATGAAAGCCGAAGAGAAAACCCCGGTACCGGAACCAATAACATGAAAGTGTCACAAGGGACAAGGACCATGACACAAAGTCATGCCCGCTAGCCAGATACATTCACAAAGGAACGCTGACTTAACCTTTCCAAGGCCAATCTGGAAAAGGGGTATAGTAAGGGCAAAACAATGGTCAACATTATAATGGACTTGGCTTTGCCATTATAATCCTTCCCATCGCCCGATGCAACAAATATGCCAGCTGGGCTTCCAATTAAATGCTAAGTAATAATAATTTAGCATGAATGAACAACTTAAGGTTCCAAAGTAGGGAACCAATCCAAGTAAATTACCACAAAGGTAAACCATACCAAGAAGTCACCAAGAAAGTGAAATGAACCAATAATACACAATAAAGGTGCTCCAAAATCCCAATTAACAATTAATGAATTTCAAACACAAACTTGATCACAAAGGACCCAATTCTATCACTAAAGGGTACTACAATGTTCACTAAGGTCAACTAGAAGGACACCCGAGACTTGGACCAAAACGCGTTCTTCAATCGCACAAATTAACAAAATGTAAACTTTCAGAGGTTCTGTGCGGCCGCCCAAAGTGTACTGTGCAGTCGCCCAAAAAGTCTCAAAACAAGAACAAAAGCTTTCAGAATGTTGTGCGGTCGCCCAGGCAATTTTGGGCGGTCGCCCAATACTCTGAATTTCTGGAAATCGGGAAGAACAAGATGGGTTCTTCCATTTTATTACCCAAAACACATTTTCAACCAAAATCAAACATTCCAACTGGTATACAAATGTACCAAAACAACTCATAAGTCTAAAGAGACTCATACAACAACATTTAACAACCAAAATCAAGAATCGAACCCCAACATTCATAAATCACCATTTTTGACCAAAAACCCAAATAAATTCCAAATAAATTGCAAACTCATCCAAACTTCCAATATAACAACAAAAGCATTATATGAACATGATATGAACATTTTAGCATTAAAATGGGGGAAAAGTAACTTACTTGCAAATTCTCAAAGTTGATGGATTTCAATTATTTTTGGCTTCCAACGATCCTATCGACGATCTAAACAATATTCACGTTTTAAGAAATGAACAATAATGAGAGGAAGAAGGAGAAAATGAAGAGAGATGAAGAGGAAGAAAAACTCACCTTCTAGCTTGGAGAGAGAGGAAGAAATGGGCTGGAGAGAGAGATGGTGAGGGAGGTGGAGTGTGTGTGGGAGAAGGAGGTGTAGGGAGAGGGTAGGGGTATTATTTAAAATCTTACACAAAGACCCCCTCCTCTCATACTACCCAAATCAATACTCCCCACTAACAACTAAGACCCAACACTACTACAGTAACCCAAATAACCCAAATAAAATGCTAGGCATAAATTATTATAACACATAAATTGCACACATAATTATTTAAATAAATAATAATTTAAATAAACAAATAAGCAAATAATTAAATAAAAATCATTTAATTACTAATAAAATAGAGCCTAGATTTCGGGTCGTGACATTCACTCCCCCTTAAAGAATATTCGACCCGAATTTTAACGAGACTAACCTTAAACAAAAAGCCACGGAAATTTCCTCTCGATCTCATCACGAAGCTTCCAAGTCGACTCCTCGATATTATGATTCCTCCAAAGGACTCTAACCAACGCGATGCTCTTGCTCCTCAACTCTTGGACTTTAGAATCTAGAATCCGAACCGGTCGTTCCTCATAAGTCATATCGGGCTCAATATCTTCCGGTATCCTCGGTAACACGTGAGACGGATCATGAACATACTTCCGAAGCATAGAAACGTGAAAGACGTTATGCAACCGGTCCAAAGATGGTGGTAACGCAAGACGATACGCAAGAAGTCCAACCTTTCCCAAAATCTCAAATGGACCAATAAACCTCGGAGCCAATTTACCCTTCTTCCCGAACCTTCGGATACCCACCTTCGGAGATACTTTCAAGAACACCAAATCACCGGTCTGAAAACTAAGATCTCGCCTTCGATTATCTGCATAGCTCTTATGTCGACTCTGGGCTGTCTTCAATCTATCCCGGATAACTCTAACTTTCTCAACCGAATCCCGAAGCAAATCAATACCCAAAACTTTCGCTTCACCGACCTCATCCCAACAAATAGGCGATCTACACTTTCTTCCATACAAGGCCTCAAACGGTGCCATCTCGATGCTAGCCTGATAACTGTTGTTGTAAGAGAACTCCACTAACGGTAGGTGCGAATCCCAAGAATCGGAAAAGTCTATCGAACACGCTCGCAACATATCCTCCAAAATATGAATAGTCCTCTCAGATTGACCGTCGGTCTGAGGATGAAAAGCTGTACTGAATCGCAAATCTGTACCCAAAGCTTCCTGAAACGCCTTCCAGAACCTAGAAGTAAACCTCGGGTCTCGATCTGACACAATACTAACCGGAACTCCATGCAATCTAACGATCTCATCGATATAAAGGGTTGCAAGCTTCTCCATCGAATATCTGATGTCAATAGGTAAGAAATGGGCACTCTTAGTCAATCTATCCACTATTACCCAAACGCTGTCATACTTCCTACGGGTACGAGGCAGTCCCGTAACGAAATCCATAGTCACATGCTCCCATTTCCACTCGGGAATCTCTAACGGCTGAAGTAATCCCGCGGGTCTCTGATGCTCGGCTTTGACCTGCTGACACGATAAACACCTCGATACATACTCGGCTATTTCCCTTTTCATATTAATCCACCAAAATTGTTGCTTCAAATCCTGATACATCTTCGTACTACCCGGATGAATAGTATACCTTGATTTGTGACCCTCATCAAGAACTCTCTGTTTAATTCCATCAACATCCGGAACACACAAACGACCACGGAAAGTCAACACTCCCACCGGGCTAATAGAAAAATACTCGAAATTCTTTTCCTTCAATTTACCCATTATTTTCACCAACTCGGGATCTTCTTTCTGAGCCTCTTTTATCCTCTGAACTAGGGTCGGAGACACCCTAATATTCGTAAAAATAGCCCCATGTCTCGATTCACGAGGAGACCAATCTCGAACATCCTCAAGCATTTTCCACTCTCGAACCATCATCGAAGCCACATAAGACTTTCTACTAATCGCATCGGCTACCACATTCGCCTTCCCCGGATGATAAGAAATCGTGCAATAATAATCCTTCAACAATTCCATCCATCGGCGCTGCCTATTATTCAACTCTTTCTGGGAGAAAAGGTACTTCAAACTCTTGTGATCGGTAAAAATCTCAAACTTCGCCCCATAAAGGTAGTGTTTCCATTTGTGCAACGCAAATACAATAGCCGCTAACTCCATATCATGAGTCGGGTAATTCTGTTCACTCGGGGTCAACTTCCTCGAAGCATACGCGATTACTTTCCCATTCTGCATCAACACACAACCCAAACCCTCTTTCGAAGCATCACTATAAATCACTAGGCCATCGCTCCCATTAGGCAAAGTCAAGATCGGTGCAGTAGTCAACCTCTTCTTCAATTCCTCAAAACTCTTGTCACATTTCTCGGTCCACACAAACGAAACATTCTTCCGGGTCAACTGAGTCATCGGAGTAGCGATCCTCGAAAACCCTCCAATAAATCTTCGGTAATACCCGGCTAAACCCAGAAAGCTACGGATCTCGGTCACTGACTCGGGTCTCTTCCAATCCACTATAGCCTCTATCTTTAAAGGATCCACCGAAATCCCATCCTTAGAAATCACATGGCCCAGAAATGACACCTTCTCGAGCCAAAATTCGCATTTACTAAATTTCGCAAATAATTTCTCCCTCGCAAGCACGGATAAAACTGTCCTCAAGTGCTGCTCGTGCTCCTCTCGAGATTTCGAATAAACAAGAATGTCGTCGATGAAGACTACCACGAACGAATCAAGATAGGGGTGGAAAATCCGGTTCATCAAATCCATAAATACGGCCGGCGCGTTCGTCAACCCAAACGGCATAACCAAGAACTCATAATGACCGTAACGAGTGCGAAAAGCAGTCTTCGGAATATCCTCCGATCGAACCTTCAACTGATGGTACCCACTCCTCAAATCAAGCTTGGAAAACACAACGGACCCTTGAAGCTGATCAAATAAATCATCGATATGCGGTAGAGGATACTTGTTCTTCACCGTAACCTGATTCAATTTCCGGTAATCGATACACAATCTCAACGAACCATCTTTCTTCCGCACGAATAAAACCGGTGCTCCCCACGGGGAAACACTAGGGCGGATAAACCCTCGATCAAGTAACTCTTGCAATTGAACCTTCAATTCCTTCAACTCTGCGGGAGCTAACCTATAAGGTGCTTTCGAAATTAGAGCCGTACCCGGCAAAAGATCTATACAAAACTCAATCTCACGATCGGGAGGCATATCATACTCGGTAGAGAAAACATCGGGAAATTCCCGGACTACCCGAACACTATCAAAGCTGGGGGATTCCTTCCTAGTATTAAGAACACTAGCCAAATACCCCTCACAACCACTATGCAATAATTTTCTCGTTTTCATAAAAGAAATTAAGCGAACCCTTCTACTCAGAGGACTAGCCTCAAAAACAAACTTAGGCACATCGGGAATAGAAAAGTTAACAGTTTTCTTACGGCAATCAACAGAAGCATGAAACTTGCTCAACCAATCCATACCCAAAATGACATCAAAGTCTTGGATAGGAAGAACTACCAAATCCGCACAAAGGACTCGACCACAAATAACCACATCACAAGCACGAAAGACTCGATCAGAAATCAAGCATTCTCCTATAGGGGTCGACACCTCTAGCACGTACGGTAAAGACTCGAATGCAGCATTTAACATGGAAGCAAATTGCACAGAAATGTATGAATGAGATGATCCTGGATCTACTAACGCTCGTGCGCTCACATTAGATATAGAAATAATACCTCCAATAACTGTAGGATCATTTGTGGCTTGTTGTTGATTCATTGCAAACACTTTCCCTTGAACCTTGGGCTTTCCCGTAGCGTCCCTTTTCTGACCCTGAGGAGCCCCAGCTCCTACCCCCGTTGGTTGAATTCTATTCCTCGGACAATCCCTTGCAAAATGACTCATTTGACCACAATTGGTGCACCTTCCTTGCTTCTTCCAACAACGGTCTTCAGTATGACCTTCCTTTTGACAATACGAACAGAGCCTCCTAATTTAGCTCCCTTGGTTTCCGGAAGTGGTACCCGGGTTCCTTGGGATCGGTTGCCCTCGGAACTGAGATTGTCCCCCAAAGTTACCTCGGTTATCAGAACGGTGTTGTGGCTTGACTTGAGCTCCTTGCTTACTCGGGTTAGCTACCTCGGTCTTCCTTTTATGCTCCCCAATATCTTTCTCTATAAGATAGGCTCGGTCTACCACATCTTGAAAAGTCACAATCCGTTGAGCAATCAGTTGAGTACGGATGGAGGTCTTCAATCCCCGAATGAATCTCATAGCTTTTTGTTCCTCGGTCCTCACCAAATAGTCGCAATACCGGGCTAATTCTATGAACTTCGCCGAGTATTGTGCTATAGACAACACACCTTGCTCTAGGTTGAGTAGCTCGATCTCCTTTCGGTTTTGATCCACAACC
Source organism: Campanula takesimana (assembly GCA_026119855.1). Lineage (NCBI taxonomy): Eukaryota > Viridiplantae > Streptophyta > Magnoliopsida > Asterales > Campanulaceae > Campanula > Campanula takesimana. The sequence goes on along the minus strand of JAOWBW010002139.1, from coordinate 30,621 downwards.
GGAATGAAATGCTCCTTGAATTTGCGCACGAACAACTCCCACGCATACACCGTGTGAGTATCATCCCAAGTAGCTTTAACACCCTTCCACCAATGCTCGGCGGCTCCCACAAGCTTGTAAGCCGCAAACCGGACCTTGTCCTCATCCGAACACCCAAATACATCATAAATCTTCTCCATAGACTCAATCCACAACTCAGCTTTCCTTACATCGGGTTCCCCATTGAATTCAATCGGTTTCAACTTCAGAAACTGCTCCAAACCATAACGGGGTGGTGCTTGTTCTACCCTCGGACCTTGATCATGTATGGCCTTCATGGCCGCCTCGAACATGCCTTGAAACATGGCACGTGCTTCTTCCCTTGTATCATTCTGATTCTGTGCCCCGCTAGTACCTCCTCTGTTTCTTCTTCCAGACATTGAGAACAATTACCTGCAATAAACATCAACCGTTAATCACTCCGCACACTACTACCCACCTAGGTCATACTAATCCACCTAGACTTATACATAGAGCTAATGCCATAGCTCTGATACCAACTGTCGCGACCCCGGACCCCGTGGGCCCGAGACCGCGATCTGGACGTCGACTCTAAGACTAAAACTCAGAAATACTGAAGTTAAAAATTTCGATTGATACCAAAAGGTAGTGATCCAAAGTTTTGCAAAACCAAGTTTGATAAAAATCAATTACAACTAACATAAACTTCCACAAGTTTATGCCCAACAAAATACAAATATACAATTCTTAGTGACGTCATTGTTCGGTACAACTATCCCAAAATGGTTACACATTTACATAATGTAAACCAACCTATACAACCTTCCCCAAAAGAATGTATCCACACTCGACGTCCTCTTTCTCGTGATCAGCGAGACTAATCCTTAGCACCTGGGGGGGGGTTAAGGAAAAACAAAGGTAAAAGAAAAGGGGGTGAGATAAGTCTCAATAAGTTACTAATGCAACTACATGACATGCTATGATGCAATAAGCAATAAACAGTAACAATTATCACATAGCACATAGCAATTATCATATATCAGATAGCAGCGGAAATAAACACATAACAAAGGATATAGACAAGGTTTTCCGAACCGGAACATCCAAATAAAGGATCGCTGCGCAGCTTCAATAATCAACAAATCATCATCTTCATAATAGCATGAAAGCCGAAGAGAAAACCCCGGTACCGGAACCAATAACATGAAAGTGTCACAAGGGACAAGGACCATGACACAAAGTCATGCCCGCTAGCCAGATACATTCACAAAGGAACGCTGACTTAACCTTTCCAAGGCCAATCTGGAAAAGGGGTATAGTAAGGGCAAAACAATGGTCAACATTATAATGGACTTGGCTTTGCCATTATAATCCTTCCCATCGCCCGATGCAACAAATATGCCAGCTGGGCTTCCAATTAAATGCTAAGTAATAATAATTTAGCATGAATGAACAACTTAAGGTTCCAAAGTAGGGAATCAATCCAAGTAAATTACCACAAAGGTAAACCATACCAAGAAGTCACCAAGAAAGTGAAATGAACCAATAATACACAATAAAGGTGCTCCAAAATCCCAATTAACAATTAATGAATTTCAAACACAAACTTGATCACAAAGGACCCAATTCTATCACTAAAGGGTACTACAATGTTCACTAATGTCAACTAGAAGGACACCCGAGACTTGGACCAAAACGCGTTCTTCAATCGCACAAATTAACAAAATGTAAACTTTCAGAGGTTCTGTGCGGCCGCCCAAAGTGTACTGTGCGGTCGCCCAAAAAGTCTCAAAACAAGAACAAAAGCTTTCAGAATGTTGTGCGGTCGCCCAGGCAATTTTGGGCGGTCGCCCAATACTCTGAATTTCTGGAAATCGGGAAGAACAAGATGGGTTCTTCCATTTTATTACCCAAAACACATTTTCAACCAAAATCAAACATTCCAACTGGTATACAAATGTACCAAAACAACTCATAAGTCTAAAGAGACTCATACAACAACATTTAACAACCAAAATCAAGAATCGAACCCCAACATTCATAAATAACCATTTTTGACCAAAAACCCAAATAAATTCCAAATAAATTGCAAACTCATCCAAACTTCCAATATAACAACAAAAGCATTATATGAACATGATATGAACATTTTAGCATTAAAATGGGGGAAAAGTAACTTACTTGCAAATTCTCAAAGTTGATGGATTTCAATTATTTTTGGCTTCCAACGATCCTATCGACGATCTAAACAATGTTCACGTTTTAAGAAATGAACAATAATGAGAGGAAGAAGGAGAAAATGAAGAGAGATGAAGAGGAAGAAAAACTCACCTTCTAGCTTGGAGAGAGAGGAAGAAATGGGCTGGAGAGAGAGATGGTGAGGGAGGTGGAGTGTGTGTGGGAGAAGGAGGTGTAGGGAGAGGGTAGGGGTATTATTTAAAATCTTACACAAAGACCCCCTCCTCTCATACTACCCAAATCAATACTCCCCACTAACAACTAAGACCCAACACTACTACAGTAACCCAAATAACCCAAATAAAATGCTAGGCATAAATTATTATAACACATAAATTGCACACATAATTATTTAAATAAATAATAATTTAAATAAACAAATAAGCAAATAATTAAATAAAAATCATTTAATTACTAATAAAATAGAGCCTAGATTTCGGGTCGTGACATTTTGTCTATAATTAAAACGGCGTGGCGACTCTCATAATTTTAATGTTGCTATGAATATTCCCAATTTCAAACACACGTATTCACAGTGGCGACTCTGCTGGGGACTGCTTTGAAACTTTTTCAAACTTAGTGGGTCTAACTTTCGTCACATCATGATGCTTGCCATGTTTACACATGCACACACCTGCCATGTTTACACAAGCACACACCTGCCATGTTTACACATGCACACACCTGCCATGTTTACACATGCACACTTGCCATGTTTTCACGTGCCCCCTACAGTTAAGCCATGTTTACACATGTACCCGCGCACTCCGCCATGTTAATACTTGTACCTTGTACCTTGTACCATGTACCCTTGTTATCTTCGCTTTAGTATTAGGGTCAAACAAAACTATGCTATGCTCCCTTGTACATTATTCTCTCTCTCTCTCTCTCTCTCTCTCTCTCTCTCTCATGCATTGCATCGCATCATTCAAACGTTCAAAGCTTCTCTCTTTTCTCCCTAAAAAGAATTAGTTTCTTGCCTCACACTACCACTAGTCCGTGTCAGCACTGCACATGTCCCTATCACCCAGAGTATTCGATGTGTGGGAATTTGTGCGCTACTGCCACCCTCTTTTCGAGTCACTCGTCTACTCCACTCACCATGTACGTTCCGCGAGCGGTGGGAACCTTTTATCCTACCCGTGTCAACCCACACATAGAGATTAGGACACTCCATAGACCAACCATTTAGGATGTAAATAAATGCAAAACTTTTCGCAAAATAAAATGTGCATTGCATCTAGGCAACCTCTAAGGTCCATCGCTCACCCCTTGGCCCATCTATCAAAATTCCTCATCTCGGCCTATCTAGGGTACCTACCCATCATTGCGATCCATTTGGGTCTACCCTTCATCTCGACTCGCTTTGGTCAAAATCCCACCATCCTTTGGCCTCTTAGGACAACCTTATCTACCTTTGACCTCCTAGGTCAACCTTTGACCCCCTGGGTCAACCTTCCCAACCTTTGACCTCCAAGGTCAACCTTCTCTACCTTTGACCTCTTAAGCCAACCTTTGCCCCCTAGGTCAACCTTTGACCTCCTAGGTTAACCTTATTCGCCTTTAACCTCCTAGGTCAACCTTTGACCCCCTAGGTCAACCTTATCTACCTTTAACCTCCTAGGTCAACCTTACCACCCTTGGACCTCTTAGGCCAACCTTTGACCCCCTAGGTCAATCTTATCCGTTTAAGTCAACCTTTGACCCCCTAGGTCAACCTTACCAACCTTTGATCTCTTAGGTCTACCTTTGACCCCCTAGGTCAACTTTATCAACATCCGACCTCTTAGGTCAACCCTTGACCTCCTAGGTCAACCTTATCACCTTCGACCTCTTAGGTCACCCCTCGACCTCTTAGGTCAACCTTTGACCCCTTAGGTCAACCCTATCGCCTTCGACCTCCTAGGTCAACCTTTGACCCCGTAGGTCAACCTCATCCGCTTTTGACATCTTAGGTAAACCTTTGACCCCTTAGGTCAACCTTATCCTCCTTCGACCTCTTAGGTCAAACCCCTTAGGTAAACTTTATCACCCCTCGACCTCTTAGGTCAACCTTTGACCCCTTAGGTCAACCTCACCCGCCTTTGACCTCTTAGGTCAACCTTTGACCCCCTAGGTCAACTCTATCATCTTTGACCTCTTAGGTCTACCCTTGACCCCCTAGGTCAACTTTTTCAACCTTTGACCTCTTAGGTCAACCCTTGACCCCTAGGTCAAATTTATCCGCCTTTGACCTCTTAGGTCAACCTTTGACTTCCTAGGTCAACTTTATCCGCTTTTGACCTCTTAGGTCAATCTTTGATTCCATAGGAGAACCCAATTACCTTTGACCTTAACCCGCTTAGGTCAAACCGTCATCCTGACCCACCTAGGTCATTATTTGACCCACCATTGTCCATACCAACCTAGGTCAACCCGTCTCGACCCGTTTAGGTCCACATCCCATCCTCGACCCATCTAGGTCAACTTGTCCGTCTTAGGTTAAAACTACCCCTTTACCTTTGACCCATCTAGGTCAATCATTGGCCCGCTTAAGTCAACTTACCCGTCTTGAATCTATCTACCGACCTTCAACTAGGTCAATCCCTGACCCATCTAGGGCAACCCGTGACCTGCTTAGGTCGACTTACCTATCTTGGATCCATCTAAGTCAATCTCCAACCTTCCTTAGTCCACCAACCCGAATAGGTCAACCTTATACCCGCTTAGGTCAAACCATGTCTATCCCGCTTAGATCATCCCATAGGCAAACCGCTACAACCCGCTATCTTGATTCATTCACCATATAGGTCAATCCAACCCTTCTCATTTAGGTCGACTTATCCTACACCCATCTAGGTCAACCCACCATTATTGTCGCATTCTAGCTTGAACCACTTCTTGTCTCAAACCTTAGGTCAAACCTTAGGTCAAATTTAGGTCAAACCTTAGGTCAAACCATACCCGACTCAATCAAAACCAACTCCTATAGGTCTTCCTCACCCATGCTTGACTAAAGACTGAGTCATCTCCCTCTTTTTTTGACCCCTATGGTCATCTCTCACCTCTTTTTAAAAGTCTAACTTGATTCGAACTACGGCGACCTGATCCTCCTATTGTGTGGGACCTCTCCCTCATGGTAAGGGGAACGTAGGCAACTTCGGCCCGGTCAAACTTTCAATTTTTTGTCAAAAATTCATTTCAAAACATGGAGACCGACTCTTTTCCAAAAGCGATTGTATAACGATGCCTTATCATTAAATATGAATCTAATTTAAATTCAACGACCTAATTCATCTACGACCATTACAGAATCCTGCATCATGTCTGTTGAAAGGAACATCGAAGTTGCAAATGAAGCTATTACCCAAGGTCTCGAGACAACTCTCCACACCAATACTGATCTCAATGAGCAAGCGCTCCATTTCGAGACCATCCTCAACGAGCAAGCAACCCTCTTCCGGACCGCTCTCGATGAACAAGAAGCCTACTTTGAGACTGTCCTCCTCAAGCAAGTCGACCGCTTTCAAAAAGAGATGTGCAAGGCTCTAAAGGACACCGAGAAGGGCATTCACTCTGATATTTATTGCATTTATGATTACCTCAGCCAAGTTCTCCCTCTTGCTCAATTTCAACACCCGTACGCTCCTCAAATGTATGGGCCATCACAGATTTCCCCCGTTGGGATGCCTCCTAAGACTACTCATCAACGACAGGTACCGGTACCTAAACCACCCTCAAAGACAGTTCGGAAGGACGAACGCGAGTACAATGACTTGGGTATGCCGTTAGCCAAACTCTTCAAAATTCTAGTTTAAGCCGACAAGTTGTCTCCTTTGTTCAACTATGAACCAAGTAGGGTGAAGCAAGGCTTGGATCCCTCCAAACACTGCCAATACCACCAGTACATTGGGCATGACACCGAAGATTGCCTCCAATTGAGGAGAAAGATTCAAAGCCTCATTGACAGCGGAGCCATCACCCGCCAACGGAATACATGGGCATGGGCAAAAGAGGAAATTGGGGCTACCTCCTTTAAATAAAAGAAAAGAAAAGGGTCATTCAGTCTTCGTAGGTTCTAGAGTGTCCTTAGTCAAAAGTCCACCTTGGACGATTTTTGTTTCTTTAAGTAAAAGTCCACCCCGGACTAGTCAGTTTAAATCTTTTAGTTCCAATAAAAGGGTCTTTATTTCTTTTCTTTTCTCTCTAGACTTGAGACATAAGCTTGCATACATCAATTTCATATTCACCATTTTCGCTTGATTGCTATATCTTTATATGATGAATTAATCTTAATCTTACTCATTAATGACGACTCATTAAAAGGTAAATAGACCCACAAACCATTCACATAACTAAGTAAACGATTAATCTCAAAATAACAAATGCTTCGATCAATTGGGATGAACGAATCACTTTCTCTTCTCTCTAGATTCTACCCCCATACACTCTCTCTATACACTCACCCCTTGTACACACTTCATGTACACTCTCTATATACACCTTCTCCCATACACTATCCTCATACACCTCTCATCCCACCATTAGACCCCTTGTTATAAGGTCGTGACAAAGAAATGGACTGCGGTTTCTCATCATGAAGTAGACATCCATGCTGCCACAATTTAAAGGGTTGGTTTGTTCCCTTCATGAGTACTACATGTCGTTACACTGGGGCTGTCCGTATTCCATCGCAAATGTAAGACAAGTGCACGAAGTCATTCATGCCATTAATTGGTGCACGTGATAATCCAATGGAGCTCTACCGGTGAAAATCAAGGGGCTAGGATGCCCGCCGCCAGCAAAAGGCCGCTTGAACTATAAGGAAGCTACCTCGCAATCGAGAGAGGCGAAAGCAAACTAGGGGCTTGTCTTGCCCAATGTTTCATGTACAAATATAAAAAAAAAATATATGGCTCGCTAGGTTGAAACCCAAAAGGGCGACCTAGGAAAAAGTTATAGCATTGCACAAAAAGAAGTCCGCTAGGTTGAAAACCCGAAAGGGCGGCCTAGGCAAAAAAAAGGGTGTGCACAAAGAGATAAAATAAAACAGAAAAAGAAAAATAGAAGGGGCTATCACCATGGAAAAGTAAAAGTCTCATTTTCTTTTCACCTCAAATGTTCTATTTTCCTTTCTTTCCTTACAAAGAAGATTAACACAGCACCAGCAGCCCATGACATCTAGAATGGAGCAAGCCACCGCAATGAGCTACAATGAAGCAGCCTGCCTCGACAAGGAACAACTTACCTCAGTTAAACGAACCTCACACCTCTAAACTCAACACCAACTTCATCATCATCCGGGCCTCCCCCGAACTACGCGGACCTGAGCTCCTCACCTTGAGGAGAACGTAGGCAACCTTAGGGTCCGGTCCAAAATATACACAACCCGCCTCATAGCCAATTTTCTTTCTCTTCTCTCTTGCCCCATATTTCTACTCCTGACTTCTTCACTCACAATTGATCAAAAACATTTATTATTTCGAGACTACTTGTCTAAAAACATAATCATAAGATGCATAACTAATCAACGAGGTCCATTCTCGAGCAATCAAATGAGAATCTTGAATAAAACAATTTTCAAATGTCTCGACAAGTCTTCCGTTCTAGAATCTAGGAAAGAGCTAAACACTTACTTTCTGTCAAGCAGGGGTTTCCTCCCTTTTGTACATATATACACTCAGTTGCCCAAAGAGTCAAAATGTGAAGACTATTTCTCTCTCTCTTACTCTCCCCAAAATGCCCCCGCATGTTTTCAAACAATTCTTTTTTCCTTTTTTGAGTCGACTGAATGATTTCAAAAAAAAAAAAAAAAATGATGACGCAAAAGAGATGCCCGCTAGATTGAAAACCCGCAAGGGCGGTCTAGGCAGAAAAAGGGTGCGTCTCAAAGGAGGTAGGATACCCCACTCTACGACCTTATCGAACTGGGGCTTCCCCAACAGAATGGGTCGACTATAGGGTTTTCTCAGAGAATACTGAGGCTTCAACAAGGATGTACTTGGAAGATGGACACCCCTCATCATCAAACTCGGCACATGACAAACTCTTTGAATTGGTTAGAATCGTAATTAATTATAAAGCATCTTTATAAAGTCATAACACTTTCAAAAGTTTTCTCTTCCACGACACTTTGTTTATAAACCCGCACTCTCGGTCTCCACAAAATTTGTATAAACCTCCTCGGTCCACTCTGAGACCCATCTTTGTGATTCTTGAACCGACTCGGTCCTTCACCCTATTTCCTACACAATAGGATACCCTTAGGTCCCAACCTACCTGGTTCAAAACCTTAGGTCCCAAGCCTACCCGGTCAGTCTTGCCTAAGTTACACCATAAACTCTCTAGGTCCCGAGCCTACCCGATCAGTCTTACCTAGGTCCCAAACCTACCCGGTGAGTCTTACCTAGGTTACATCATAACCTCTTAGCTCGACCTTCCGCAAGTTCGTAGCTTGACCCCTTCGGCCTCAAACCGGTTCTACCCAAAACTTCAGACCTTAAACCAGTTAACCAAAGCCAAATCCTTAGGGTGACCCATTAGGTCCCGAACCTACCGGTCCCGAGCCTACCCGATCTCCTAGATCTCAAACCTACCAACACATACTCATCCTTACCTTGTCTAAGCAATAGCTCTCTTATCCTCCTAGGTCCAACCTCTTAGGTCTACTCAGTCTAACCTGTTGACCGATCCTTTAGATCCCAAGACCACTCGAGTCTACCAATCGCCTATCTTTTAAGTCTCTAGCATATCCGATCCACACATTAGGTCTCAACTCCTAAACCCTTTAGATCACAAAACTGTCCACTCTCTAGGTCTATAACCTTAGACCTCCACCCTTTGGACTCTTTAATTCCCAAGACTACTTGGTCCGACTAAAAGCGACACATCTACGTCTCCCGACTCCCGTCATGTCCAAGCCATGACCCTACCACTCTTAAACCTACCAAGTACCAACCTAGTGTTACCCATTAGCCTCAAAAGACTTCCTAGTCTGACCTTCAACCCCTTAAGGACTCTAACCTACTTAATCCAAGCCGAGTCCAAACCTCTCCACCTACAAGGTCCACCCTTGAACTCTATGGATCTCAAACATCGCTCCCCCGACGAGTCCAAACCTTGAACCTGCTCAAAACACATAGGATCTCCTGCGCACCGCGACATGCCTTAAGGATCTTAAGACCCATCCGGTCAAGACTCTTGTCCTTAGCACCTCTGGTCCCATCCCTAACCTACCTTCACAATTGCCAAACGAGCTTAGTCACACGCATGACCTCTAAGACAAACTTAGGTCCTAAGCATACCCAATCCAACTTAGGCACCTATTGTACTCGAGCAAAGTCTAGGACACTCAATCCCTTTACCTAAAGCGCCAACATGGTCACATGTCCAGACCCATTTCTCGCACATGGCTCACACCTAGCACACCTTAGAGCCCAAACCCGACATGCGTATTAGGTACTAGGATCATCCAATCCCAATCCATTGCTTCTTAGCCGACCTCAAGCCTGCTTGGTCCTAATCCATAACGCGGTTTCTATAGGACAAAAGACTTACCCGCTTGAAAGCCTTATGTCCCAACGCTACCCTGCCTAGCCTTCGATCTCCTAGATCTCACGCCTACCATTCCATTAGGCCCCAGTCTCCTTAACACATGTCTGAGTCTTACCCTAGCTAAACCCTAGAACTTTAGCCTAGGTCTAATCTATTGAGCCTATCCAGCCACGAGGTATCAAGCACATTTGCCCCAAACCGCAACATTCTTAGACCTCAAACTTGCTCGGTCTAAACCAAGACAAACCTTCAAATGCTTTCGGTCTCCAAACCCTAGCCTTAAACCTAGGTAAACACATTCTCTAAACCCTAGCCTCAAGCCTAGGTAGTCATATCATTCTCTCTGAACCCTAGCCTCGAGCCTAGGTAATTACATCCTTCCTAAACCCTAGCCCCGAGCCTAGGTAATTACATCCTTTCAAACCCTAGCCTAAAGCCTAGGAAGTTACATCCTTTTTAAATCCTAGCCTTGATCCTATGTAGCTACATCCTTCCTAAACCCTAGCCTTGATCCTAGGTAGTCATGTATCCTCTCTAAACCCTAGCCTCAAGCCTAGGTAGTCATATCATTTTCTCTGAACCCTAGCCTCAAGCCTAAGTAATTACATCCTTTCAAACCCTAGCCTAAAGCCTAGGAATTTACATCCTTTTTAAACCCTAGCCTTGATCCTAGGTAGCTACATCCTTCCTAAACCCTAGCCTTGATCCTAGGTAGTCACATATCCTCTCTAAACCCTAGCCTTAAGCCTAGGAAACCACAACATCCCCTTTAACCCTAGCCCAAATTCTAGGGAATTTCCAAAGCCCCGTATGCAACATCATTTCCAAATTCCCGAAACCCTAGTCTCAAAACCTAGGAAATTTACAATCTCAATTCTCCGTTTTATTGAACCCTAGTCCAAAACCTAGGATATAATGCCCTGTCCAAAACTCAATCAACCCTAGCCTCAAGCCTAGGAAGCCGCATTCGCTCTAAATCCTAGCCTCGAGCCTAGGTAGTCGCATTCGCTCCAAACCCTAGCCTCAAGCTTAGGTAGTCGCATTCGCTCTAAACCCTAGCCTCAAGCCTAGGTAGTCGCACTCTTTCTAAAACCCTAGCCTCAAGCCTAGGTAGAAATTATCCTCTTTAAACTCTATCATCAAGCCTAGGATTCAACATTCCCTTCAAACCCCAGTCCTAGACCTAGGAAACTCCTTCACCTTAGTCTCAAAATGTAGGAAGTTTATAGTCCTTAGCCTTAAAACCTAGCCTAAAGCCTAGGTTACCATGAACATTTCCAAGCCATAGTCACCAATCCCGGAAAATGGTGAACCCTAACATCAAGCTTAGTGGACCTTCCACAAAAGCAATCCCTCTTCCCAATGGTCCATGGTCTCAAGCCTAGGAAGTCACAACCCTTTCAACTCCCAGCCTTAGGTCTAAAGCCAACGCCTTTGCAACCTCTGAACCTACCACAACTCCAAGCCCTAGCCTCGAAGCCTAGGATATTTCTAAACCCTAGTCCCAAACCTAGGAGAGTCATGGTCCTTAAACACCAGTTTCCAAACCCTTGTTCGAAACCCTAACATCTAGGAAGTTCCCAAACCTCAACCTCTCTAAACCCTAGCCCCAAACCTAGGAATCTGCATTCTCTCCAAACCCTAGTCTCAAGCCTAGGAAGCACCATCCTCTTTAAACCTAGCCCAAGTTCTAGGGAATTTCCAAAGCCCTGTGTGCAACATCCTTTCCAAATTCCCGAAACCCTAGTCTCGAAACCTAGGAAATTTATAATCTCAATCCCCGCTAGTCTTATGCCTAGGATACAATAGCCTTTCCATATTCTCTCTGAACCCTAGCCTCGAGCCTAGGTAGTCGCGTTCTCTCCAAACCCTAGCCCGTAAGCCTAGGAAACCCACATTGTATCCAAGACACAATCTCAAGTCTAAACAAACATAACATATTTTTCATCCTTATCTCAAGGCTAAGAGGCTACCCATCCCCTTTCCTTAAAAGCCTTAGGTCCTACCCTAAGCAACCAAGCAAAATGTCCCTTACCTAATACCTTCATCTTAATGGTTCTTAGCCTCATATTATGTATTCCTCCTAATTTAGGGTAAGCGGATCCCAAACATTACGCTTTTCGTGGTCGTCCTTTGCTCACCAAAGAGTCCTTTACCTTGGCGACTCCCAGAGAGTCCATCACCTTTGTGACTCCCCAAGAGTCCATCACTTCTGCGATTCCCTGAGAGTCTATCACCTTCATGACTCCTTGAGAGTTCATCCCGTTTGCGACTTAATAACGATCCATCATCTTTGCCTCCGCATGTAAAATCCCATTTTTACCCCTAACCTGTTTCATCCATTGTAGGTGCCCTTAAACGCTATTTTGACTGATATTCGTTACCTTTGGGTACGGAAAACCCCTTAAGATTTCCATTTTTCACCAAATATTTGCTTAGGATTCGTATGGTTGTAGAGACTTCTGCGCCTCTATGACATACGCATCCTAGATCGATCGTGATTGGCAGAAGCCCGGGCGTTTCTGTTTGCGAGAGATCCAGCATCTATTATTTTAGCGCGGTCGGCAGAAACCCGAGCGTTTCTGCTTGCGTTTAGAATTTCCTAATATTTTCTTAAGATTCGTACGGTTGCAGAGACTTCGGCGCCTCTATGACATACGCATCCTAGATCAATCGTGATTGGAAGAAGCCTCGGCGTTTCTGTTTGCGAGAGATCCAGCATCTATTATTTTAGCATTTCCTAATATCTGCTTAGGATTCGTATGGTTGTAGAGACTTCGGCGCCTCTATGACATACGCATCCTAGATCGATCGCGATTGGCAGAAGCCTCGGCGTTTCTATTTACGAGAGATCCAGCATCTATTATTTTAGCATTTCCTATTATTTGCTTAGGATTCGTATGGTTGTAGAGACTTCGGCGCCTCTATGACATACGCATCCTAGATCGATCGCGATTGGCAGAAGACTCGGCGTTTCTGTTTGCGAGAAATCCAGCATCTATTATTTTAGCATTTCCTAATATTTGCTTAGGATTCGTATGGTTGTAGATGATGGTAGTGGTGCCCTAGGCACGTTTAATAAACGTTGTAATTGTTATCATTTATTTCATATCAATAAAGAGATGCTTTGATTATTATTGTTGTTCATGTTTACTTATAATAATCTCCGTCCCTAGTACTTGTTAAGCACTAGTATAAAGGCTAAATGATCATGGGATGATCATGTTAGATTTATGGGTACTTGTTTGGAACAAGGTACTGGACATGACCCGCTCTATGAGATTTATGTCATGGTCTATGTCATACATATATCTCATATTAGTTATGTCATTTGAATCCTTAGACATGAAGTTATTATAGTCTTCCACTTGATGAACATTATGTTTGACATATTCAAACGCTACTTTTAACCGAGTAGTTATAAAGGGTATGATTGGCATAATCGGATTCACGTAGGGAAGAATAATAAGCTAAATGGATTTGTCCCTCTTCGGAGAGATATCAAGCTTGGGCCTCTCGTAGGAATGATGTTGATGAAATGTTCGGCCGGACTCAAATGAATTGATTGGATCAATGACATTTGGATTATCAACATATTCGGAATCGAGAAAGTATTGAACAAAACAAGTTGACTCTTTGACCATGACTTGTGTTCAATGATATCGTGGACAAAAGGATTATGACATATTCTAAGAGGAATTCGAACTTGTATCTAGTTATACTATTTGGGTAGGTATGACGGTTTGCTAGAATCTAATCATATCTTATGGTTTCATGTTTGAACCCATTGCCAACTTAGTATAATCCTAGAGGGTCACACACAATAGAACGAATCTTTAAAAGGACTAAATTGGAATTTTGGAAATTCTGGACATTCTGGGGAAGTGGGCGACCGCACAAGTGACACTTAGCCACACACTTAGCCATTTTTGTACCAGATTGTTTTAGATAGTTGTGCGACCGCACAGTGTATTCTGGGCGGCCGCACAGTACTGTCGGTTGGCACTTTCCTAATTCGATTTGGAATGTCTTTTGACACAAGTTTCCTATTTGGAATAGGTCTTGCTTGTGTATAAAAGGAGGATTTCGGCCAGAACTTCAGTGATAGCTTTTCGTGAGTCTCAAAGAGTTTGAGAGAGAGTTTACTTTGTTCTAAGACATCCTTGGTTGAAGAACAAAATAATACACAAAAAGAAAAATTCCATATAGTCATATCAATTGTGAAAGCGTGTTTCATAATTGATTGGTCTAGCAACCAAGATCAAAGAAGCTCCTTTGATATTCGTTCGAAGTGTGGATACTTCTAGAGGGTGAAAATCATCATCTTCAAAGTTCGTGTTCAAGCTTTGTGATCGTGATCAAGCCTTCAAATCTCCACCAAAGACCAAGAGAAAATTTGTTAGCCATCAAGGGTTAGTTTTATCCTATATTCATGTTATTGTATTTTATTTAATCATATGAACGGATCTATGGGCTTTGGGTTTCAAAATTTTAAATGCTAAATTCCGCTGCGCATGTTTGATCGAAACCCAACAGTGGTATCAGAGCCCCGTTCATGTTGATTATTTCAATACCGTGATCATGTTATGAGTATATAAATTGTTTATGTGCCTTGCATGATATGAATATTGGAATATGTGATGTTTATGTGTTATGTGATTTTATGTGGTTTATTGTTTTACAACTTTAATCGCACGATTCAATCGCAATAAATAAATTATGGTGGATTTAGAATTGTTGGTTATTAATTTTTGATTGGATCAAAGTTTTAATAATCGGGGAAAAACAATTTTGAGACAAAATTTTCGAACTTGAAAATTCTGCATCTTCTGATGGCCATGGGCGACCGCACATAAGAGTCTGGGCGGCCGCACACTTTTGGGCGACCGCACAGATCTTTTTGGGCGGCCGCACACCAGCATCAGAAAGTCTAATTTTGGTTGAAAACCAGAATCTGGAATTTTTCGAAAAATTCAACAAAACAAGTAACAGAACCAGTCCAGACTTGCTGATCTGGAATGGGTTTTGGGTAGTTGGTTTGTGTGTGAATTTTGGGGTTTGATTTTCCTATTTGTTTTAGTCTTGTGATTCCTAGATTGGTTCAAGTTTTGGATGGCTAATTTTCGTTCATCGAGATTGTGTTTCCCAAAATTGATCGCAATCAAAGTTTCAAAGATAAAACGAAGTTAGAATTATGAAGAGTTCATAATTGCTAAAATTGAGAAACAAAGTTCTTGATTCAAAGTTTGGAGATCCATGTGGAATTGTGAATGCAATTGGCCTACGTTCATCGAGACCATCTATTGCTTAGTTTCGGCCACATGGACTACTTTCTTGGTCTCTTGAACTAGTGCGGGATTGTGGTTGCCTAATGGCTTAGTTCGACCGCACTTCTTATTGTCTTGATTTGGAAATAATAACCGAAGTTGAAATAGTCTCATCCTCATAATTATAGAGAAACTAATGACACATAAATATCATGCTTAAGTTAATGGAGATTAATTTAGTGGCTAAACTTGATGTGTAACATGTTTATATTATGTGCTCATAAATGTGTTATATGCTATATGTGATGAACCTTCAAAGAAAGTTTTAAGTCTTTGTTTGCCATACCATGATTAAAACACTTGTTTATACATGGGTAATCTTGATGTGAGTTTGCCTCCGCGAAGTGCATTAATTTTATTCATGTATGAGCAAGATGAGGTTCATTAATTTAATGTGGGCTTGCCTCCGCAAGGTGCGTTAAAATTGAATGGTTCCTATGCGTTTAAAATGGTTGGACTTAATTAGGCGTCAAAACAGTTTTGGGCCTAGGCAAAAGATGAGATTAAACATGCTTTTTGAAATTGGATTTCTCAAAGAATCTCATAAAAGGATCTAAGAATCATATGGGATATGATTGACATGATTGTCTACCTAATTAATTTAGTTTTGAGCGGTCCGCCTCCGTGGACTCAAAAGTTAAATTAAAGTTGGATCTTAGCCCAATTAAATTATATTATACATTGGATGTGTATGAAGGTTATATAATTTAGTGGGAGTATATTTTTTTTTAAATACATTAATTATTTCTTTAATGAAAAATCGGTACTTATTAAATTTTGGAAATTTTTGCATATTTGTAGATAATGACTAATAACACTCAATCAATGTCGTTGCGATCGATCCTTGAGAAGGATAAGCTCGAAAAGAATGGTACTAACTTTATGGATTGGATCCGTAGCATAAGAATCGTTCTTAGGCAAGAAGATAAGTTGTACATTCTCGATGGGCCTCTCCCTGCTGAACCACCGCCTACTGCCCCTAGGGTAGAAAGAGACAATTACAAGAAACATCGTAATGATTCTAGAGATGTAAGTTGTCTCATGCTTGCCGCTATGTGTTCAAAACTCCAACAAAGGTTGGAACATTTGGAAGCCTATGAGATAGGCGTGGAGTTGAGAACTATGTTTCAAGAGCAAGCTAGGCAAGAGAGGTACAAGACCATTGTTGCATTCACTACTAGTAAAATGAATGAAGGGCAACAAGTGAGTCCTCACTTTCTTAAATGAAAGGTTATGTAGAGCACCTTGAGAAACTTGGCTATGAAATCCCATTGGAGCTAGCCACGGATCTCATTCTTAATTCATTGCCTAAAAGTTATAATCAGTTTGTAATGAATTATAACATGCATGGAATGGATAAGAATCTCTCTGAGTTGCATGGGATGCTCAAAACTACAGAGATGAAAATTGTGGAGAAAGGTTCTCCCATGCTCTTGGTTCATGATGGGAAGAAGGCTAGTGCCAAAGGAAAGGGTAAGAAAGTTGTCAAACCCAAAATAAGCAAGGCAAAGGTTGCCAAGGCTTCTGAGGCAAAACCTGATTCACAAAAGGATGCAATCTGTTTCCATTGTCAAGAAATTGGTCATTGGAAACGTAATTGCAAGGCTTTCTTGGAAGAGCAAAAGAAGAAGAAGAGCAGCAAGGCTGCGTCGACTTCAGGTATCTATATGATAGATATTCTCCTTTCTACCACTGATTCTTAGGTATTGGATACCGGATGTGGTTCTCACATTTGTCTAAATGTGCAGGGACTAAAGAATAGGAGACTGCTTAAAGAAGGTGAAGTAGATCTACGCGTGGGGAATAGAGCAAGAGTTGCTGCATTAGCCGTAGGGACTTATGAAGTCACTTTACCTTCCGGACTAATTCTTGTTTTGAACAATTGTTATTATGTTCCGGATTTAAGCAGAAATATTATTTCAATTTCTTGTTTGGATAATGAAGGTTTTAAGTTTCTTATTGAGAATAAGAAATTTTCTATTTATTTAAATGATGTGCTTTATGGTATTGCTAATTCATTTAATGGCCTTTATATCTTGGATGTCAAGAATGAAAATAATGTCTATCATGTAAATAAGAAATCTAAACCTAATGATGTAAATCATACTTATTTGTGGCATTGCCGTCTTGGTCATATTAATGAGAAGCGTATCTCAAAACTCCATGGGGACGGACTTTTGGGTTCATATGACTTAGAGTCATATGATACTTGTGAGTCGTGTCTTCTTGGAAAAATGACAAAGACACCTTTTACCAAGTTGGGTGAAAGGGCAAGCGACTTATTGGGGTTGATACATTCCGATGTATGCGGACCATTAAGTAGCAATGCTAGGGGAGGATTTCAATACTTCATAACCTTCACTGATGATTATAGTAGATTTGGGTATGTTTACCTAATGAAACATAAAAGTGAAGCATTCGAGATATTTAGAATATTTCAAAATGAAGTAGAAAAACAACTTGGCAAAAGTATAAAGGCACTTCGATCAGATCGAGGTGGTGAATACTTGAGTCAAGAATTTGATGATCATCTAAAGAATTGTGGAATAGTTTCATAATTGACTCCACCCGGAACACCACAATGGAATGGTGTGTCCGAGAGGAGGAATCGGACTTTGTTAGACATGGTTCGATCAATGATGAGTCAAGTTGATCTTCCAATATCCTTTTGGGATTACGCTCTAGAAACCGCTGCTTTCACACTAAATCGTGTTCCAACTAAATCGGTTCAAAAGACTCCATATGAGATGTGGAGTGGAAAGAAAACTTGTTTATCTTTCATGAAGATTTGGGGTTGTGAAGCTTTTGTCAAAAGACTTGTCTCAGACAAACTTGCACACAAATCTGATAAATGTATTTTCGTGGGATATCCTAAGGAAACTAGAGGATATTACTTTTACAACCGTGAGGACAACAAAGTGTTTGTTGCCCAAACTGGTGTCTTTCTAGAGAAAGAGTTTCTCTCCAAAAAAATCAGTGGGAGTAAAATAAATCTTGAAGAAATTCGAGACCCAGAAAATAACATTGAACCAATAGTGGAACAAGAACAAGAACCACAAGAAGTTGTGGAAACTGTTCAAAATACACAAGCAACTCGCAGATCTAGTAGGTTACGATCCGAGCCCGAGAGATATGGATTTCTCGTAACGGATAGTAATGAGGTAGAAATCATTGAGAATGATGAACCGTCAACCTACCAAGAGGCGATGTCTTCTCCTGATTCGGACAAGTGGCTTGGAGCCATGGAATCCGAATTGCAATCCATGCAAGACAATCAAGTTTGGAATTTGATTGATGCGCCCGAAGGTGTAAGAACCATAGGATGCAAATGGGTCTTCAAGAAGAAGACTGACATGGATGGGAAGGTGCATACTTACAAAGCTAGGCTTGTAGCGAAAGGTTATAGTCAAGTTCATGGTATTGACTATGATGAGACCTTTTCACCCGTAGCAATGATCAAGTCTATAAGAATTTTTCTTGCCATTGCCGCATATCATGACTATGAAATATGGCAGATGGACGTCAAAACCGCTTTCCTGAATGGAAAACTCCAAGAGGATGTGTATATGACACAACCAGAAGGTTTTGAACAAGATTCTAAGGTATGCAAGTTGCAGAGATCCATCTATGGATTGAAGCAAGCTTCTAGGAGTTGGAATCTCCGTTTTGATGAATCGGTCAAAGAGTTTGGTTTCATCAAAAATGAAGATGAGCCTTGTGTATACAAGAAGATTAGTGGGAGCATAGTGCTATTCCTTGTTTTATACGTGGATGACATATTACTCATTGGAAACGACATTCCTACACTTCAGTCTGTAAAGACTTGGTTGGGAAAGTGTTTTGCAATGAAAGATATGGGTGAAGCCGCATATATACTTGGCATTAAGATCTATAGAGATAGATCAAGGAGGCTACTTGGTTTAAGCCAGAGTACATACATTGACAAGGTCATTAGAAGATTCCGTATGGAAAATTCTAAGAGAGGCACCTTGCCCGTGTTACATGGAGTTTCTCTAAGCAAGACTCAATGTCCTAAGACAAAAGATGAGCGTGAGAAAATGAATGATGTTCCATATGCTTCGGCAATTGGGTCCATCATGTATGCCATGATTTGTACTAGGCCGGATGTGTCTTATGCTTTGAGCATGACAAGCAGATACCAATCCGACCCTGGCAAAAATCACTGGATAGCCGTAAAAGCGATTCTTAAGTACTTGAGAAGAACTAAAGACTCGTTTTTGGTCTATGGAGGAATGGAAGATGATCTCGTTGTAAATGCTTACACGGATGCAAGCTTCCAAACCGACAAAGATGATAGCCGATCGCAATCGGGTTTTGTGTTTATGTTAAATGGTGGAGCTGTAAGCTGGAAGAGTTCCAAGCAAAGTACAACCGCTGATTCTACAACAGAAGCTGAGTATATTGCTGCATCGGATGCTGCAAAGGAAGCTATTTGGATTAAGAAGTTCATAACTGAACTTGAAGTGGTTCCTAGTATTGCTAATCCAATAGACCTTTATTGCGATAATAATGGTGCTATTGCTCAAGCAAAGGAACCAAGAGCACATCAGAAATCTAAACACATACTTAGGAGTTTTTATATCATTCGAGAGATCGTTGATACGGGAGACGTAATATATGCAAAGTACCTACTGATGACAATGTTGCGGACCCGCTAACAAAGGGACTTCCACAACCTAAACATGATGGTCATGTTAGGTCCATGGGTATTAGATACATGGGAGATTGGGCCTAGGGCAAGTGGGAGATTGTTGGTAGTGGTGCCCTAGGCACGTTTAATAAACGTTGTAATTGTTATCATTTATTTCATATCAATAAAGAGATTCTTTGATTATTATTGTTGTTCATGTTTACTTATAATAATCTCCGTCCCTAGTACTTGTTAAGCACTAGTATAAAGGCTAAATGATCATGGGATGATCATGTTAGATTTATGGGTACTTGTTTGGAACAAGGTACTGGACATGACCCGCTCTATGAGATTTATGTCATGGTCTATGTCATACATATATCTCATATTAGTTATGTCATTTGAATCCTTAGACATGAAGTTATTATAGTCTTCCACTTGATGAACATTATGTTTGACATATTCAAACGCTACTTTTAACCGAGTAGTTATAAAGGGTATGATTGGCATAATCGGATTCACGTAGGGAAGAATAATAAGCTAAATGGATTTGTCCCTCTTCGGAGAGATATCAAGCTTGGGCCTCTCGTAGGAATGATGTTGATGAAATGTTCGACCGGACTCAAATGAATTGATTGGATCAATGACATTTGGATTATCAACATATTCGGAATCGAGAAAGTATTAAACAAAACAAGTTGACTCTTTGACCATGACTTGTGTTCAATGATATCGTGGACAAAAGGATTATGACATATTCTAAGAGGAATGCGAACTTGTATCTAGTTATACTATTTGGGTAGGTATGACGGTTTGCTAGAATCTAATCATATCTTATGGTTTCATGTTTGAACCCATTGCCAACTTAGTATAATCCTAGAGGGTCACACACAATAGAACGAATCTTTAAAAGGACTAAATTGGAATTTTGGTAATTCTGGACATTCTGGGGAAGTGGGCGACCGCACAGTGTGGACTGGGCGGCCGCACACTTAGCCCATTTTTGTACCAGATTGTTTCAGATAGTTGTGCGACCGCACACTGTATTCTGGGCGGCCGCACAGTACTGTCGGCTGGCACTTTCCTAATTCGATTTGGAATGTCTTTTGACACAAGTTTCCTATTTGGAATAGGTCTTGCTTGTGTATAAAAGGAGGATTTCGGCCAGAACTTCAGTGATAGCTTTTTGTGAGTCTCAAAGAGTTTGAGAGAGAGTTTACTTTGTTCTAAGACATCCTTGGTTGGAGAACAAAATAATACACAAAAAGAAAAATTCGATATAGTCATATCAATTGTGAAAGCGTGTTTCATAATTGATTGGTCTAGCAACCAAGATCAAAGAAGCTCCTTTGATATTCGTTCGAAGTGTGGATACCGCTAGAGGGTGAAAATCATCATCTTCAAAGTTCGTGTTCAAGCTTTGTGATCGTGATCAAGCCTTCAAATCTCCACCAAAGACCAAGAGAAAATTTGATAGCCATCAAGGGTTAGTTTTATCCTATATTCATGTTATTGTATTTGATTTAATCATATGAACGGATCTATGGGCTTTGGGTTTCAAAATTTTAAATGCTAAATTCCGCTGCGCATGTTTTATCGAAACCCAACAGTAGAAACTTCGGCGCCTCTATGACATACGCATCCTAGATCGATCGTGACTGGCAGAAGCGTCGGCGTTTCTGTTTACGAGAGATCCAGCATATATTATTTTAGCACTTCCTAATATTTGCTTAGGATTCGTATGGTTGTAGAGACTTCGGCGCCTCTATGACATACGGATCCTAGATCGATTGTGACTGGCAGAAGCCTCGGCGTTTCTGTTTGCGAAAGATCCAGCATCCATTATTTTAGCGCGATCGGCAGAAACCCGGGCGTTTCTGTCTGCGCTTACCTCAGCGTTTATTACTCCACCTCAGGATTATTTAGACAACGTAGTCTTTATTGTCCCATTATCCCTCTTGCTTCAAATGACTTCATTTCCTAACGAATGTTCGTTCTTCATACAGGATAGTGCCCGTAGGTTTATTATCCCTACCAGAAGTCCGATAACTCGTTTTTCCCTAATCGCTTCGAACTACGACCGGCTTGATTCCTCCGAGGATACGTAGGAAACCTGAAAAGGTTCAGCCATCCGATCGACGTGGTCATCTATCATCCCCAGCAGATGTACTTTCCCCAGCAGAAGATGTTGCTCCCCATTAGAGGACAATCATTCTCAATTTCCCCATCAGATTTGAACTACGTTTGGCTTGATTCCCCCACGGATACGTAGGTCGCCTGTCAAGGTTCAGCCGTTCCCTTACCTTTCATCTGTTTTGAAACTCATGTTTCAGAACGGATCCTTCTTTTATCGTCGACCACAAATTGCCTTGCAAGAGGCGTCGCCGAGGGGCTACTGTTAGTACCCGACCTGAAAATAAGTTTATTAGGGCTTTACCAAAAATACAAGGACTTTATAGGAATTAGAAACCTTGTAAAGACTTGTCCCGGATTCCCGAAATACCTCATTTATGACAAAATCTATCAAAATAGGTAACTTATGGTTTCCTTAAAACCATGCAGAAACCCTAGCTTAAGAATCAAGTCAGCCAGCAGAATTGGCCACGCGGCCAACCTTGCCACGCTTCAACCTTGGCCACGCGGCCACTCTTGTCACCGGCTTAAATCATGGCCAGGCGGCCAACCTTGCTCCGGATGATCTCAGCCGTCAGATCTTCCCATCAGTTTACTATATAAACCAATTCCAGCCTATTGGTTTAGGGATCCGAATTTGAGAGCTCACAAGTGACGATTTTGCTCCCAAGTCAAGTCATTCAAGCCTCCAAAAACACTCTCAAGAATCCCAAGAAGATCCAAGGTTATTTCTTGCCAACAAAGGTAAGTTTTCTAACTTTTTCTTCATGTTCTTGTCATATTATTAGTTTAGATCCATAATATTCATATTCTTAATATGTTTATTCATGTGTTCTTCATAATATTCATGTTCCTAACATCTTTATTCATATTTTCTTCATGACATTCATATGTTCATAATATGTTCTTCGCATGTTCATCATATTCTTAGGTTAAAACCTTATTTATGCTATATTTAGGGTCACGATCTTCATGTTAACATGTTATTTCATAGCCGATGATGATCTAGGGTTCATCAACCCAAGGATGATATAGGAACTACTTCTAAACCCTAATCTTTAGGTAATTCCCCCCTCATTATGCATGATCCCGATTCTTCTGCCTATTCTAAATTCTTCTCGAACTACGCTGACCTGAGCTTCTCACATTGAGAGGAACGTAGGAAATCTTCGGATCCGGTCTCAATCACTAACACACTACATACACCGCATCATGATAGAAAGACGATCAATTCGGGCAATAGGAGTGATAACGTGAATATTCTTCTCTTGTTGTAATTTGACCCCGAACCCATTAACATGCTTTTCTCAATGTTTTGGCTATAATTAAAACGGCGTGGCGACTCTCATAATTTTAATGTTGCTATGAATATTCCCAATTTCAAACACATGTATTCACAGTGGCGACTCTGCTGGGGACTGCTTTGAAACTTTTTCAAACTTAGTGGGTCTAACTTTCGTCACATCATGATGCTTGCCATGTTTACACATGCACACACTTGCCATGTTACACATGCACCACCTGCCATGTTTATACATGCACACACCTGCCATGTTTACACATGCACACACCTGCCATGTTTAGACATGCACACACTGCCATGTTTACACAAGCACACACTTGCCATGTTTACACATACACACCTGCCATGTTTACACATGCACACACCTGCCATGTTTACACATGCACACACTTGCCATGTTTTCACATGCACACTTGCCATGTTTTCACGTGCCCCCTACAGTTAAGCCATGTTTACACATGCACCCGCGCACTCCGCCATGTTAATACTTGTACCTTGTACCTTGTACCATGTACCCTTGTTATCTTCGCTTTAGTATTAGGGTCAAACAAAACTATGCTATGCTCCCTTGTACATTATTCTCTCTCTCTCTCTCTCTCTCTCTCTCTCTCTCTCTCTCTCTCATGCATTGCATTGCATCATTCAAACGTTCAAAGCTTCTCTCTTTTCTCCCTAAAAAAAATTAGTTTCTTGCCTCACACTACCACTAGTCCGTGTCAGCACTGCACATGTCCCTATCACCCGGAGTATTCGATGTGTGGGAATTTGTGCGCTACTGTCGCCCTCTTTTCGAGTCACTCGTCTACTCCACTCACCGTGTACGTTCCGCGAGCGGTGGGAACCTTTTATCCTACCCGTGTCAACCCACACATAGAGATTAGGACACTCCTTAGACCAACCATTTAGGATGTAAATAAATGCAAAACTTTTCGCAAAATAAAATGTGCATTGCATCTAGGCAACCTCTAAGGTCCATCGCTCACCCCTTGGGCCATCTATCAAAATTCCTCATCTCGGCCTATCTAGGTTACCTACCCATCATTGCGATCCATTTGGGTCTACCCTTCATCTCGACTCGCTTTGGTCAAAATCCCACCATCCTTTGGCCTCTTAGGACAACCTTATCTACCTTTGACCTCCTAGGTCAACCTTTGACCCCCTGGGTCAACCTTCCCAACCTTTGACCTCCAAGGTCAACCTTGTCTACCTTTGACCTCTTAAGCCAACCTTTGACCCCCGAGGTCAACCTTTGACCTCCTAGGTCAACCTTATTCGCCTTTAACCTCCTAGGTCAACCTTTGACCCCCTAGGTCAACCTTATCTACCTTTGACCTCCTAGGTCAACCTTACCACCCTTGGACCTCTTAGGCCAACCTTTGACCCCCTAGGTCAATCTTATCCGTTTAAGTCAACCTTTGAACCCCCTAGGTCAATCTTATCTGTTTAAGTCAACCTTTGACCCCCTAGGTCAACCTTACCAACCTTTGATCTCTTAGGTCTACCTTTGACCCCCTAGGTCAACTTTATCAACCTCGGACCTCTTAGGTCAACCCTTGACCTCCTAGGTCAACCTTATCACCTTCGACCTCTTACGTCACCCCTCGACCTCTTAGGTCAACCTTTGACCCCTTAGGTCAACCCTATGAATATTAATGTTGATACATGTTTTGGCTATAATTAAAACGGCGTGGCGACTCTCATAATTTTAATGTTGCTATGAATATTCCCAATTTAAAACACACGTATTCACAGTCGGGCTGCCCTTGGTATGACACATGTCGAGGCTCTCCGTGCCCTTGGCATGGCCTTGGGCCATGTCGGGTTGCCCTTGGCATGCTTTGGCATGACACATGTCAAGGCTCTCCTTGCCCTTGGCATGGCCTTAGGCCATGTCGGGCTGCCCTTTGCATGACACATGTCGAGGGTCTCCATGCCCTTGGGCAATGTCAGGTTGCCCTTGGCATGCCTTGGCATGACACATGTCGAGGCTCTCCGTGCCCTTGGCATGGCCTTGGGCCATGTCGGGCTGCCCTTGGCATGCCTTGGCGTGACACATGTCGAGGCTCTCCTTTGGCATGGCCTTGGGCCATGTCTTGCTGCCCTTGGCATGCCTTGGCATGACACATGTCGTGGCTATCCGTGCCCTTGGCATGGCCTTGGGCAATGTCGTGCTTCCCTTGGCATGACTCATGTCGAGGTTATCCGTGCCCTTGCCATTGACATTGGGCACCTTGGCACGGTGGCCTTGTCGTGCTGCACTTGTCGTGGGCACCTTGGCACGGCCTTGGCACGGTGGCCTTGTCGTGCTGCCATTGACATGGGCACCTTGGCACGGTGTCCTTGTCGTGTTGCACTTGTCGTGGGCACGGTGGCCTTGTCGTCTTGCACTTGTCGTGGGCACCTTGGCACGGCCTTGGCACGGTGGCCTTGTCGTCT
>JAOWBW010002138.1:77929-121008 GCA_026119855.1 Campanula takesimana | reverse complement strand
TTAATAGCCAAATCACAATGAAAAAAGTTTTAATAGCCAAATCACAATGAAAAAAGAGCACTGAATAGACC
This sequence comes from Campanula takesimana, assembly GCA_026119855.1. Taxonomy (NCBI): domain Eukaryota; kingdom Viridiplantae; phylum Streptophyta; class Magnoliopsida; order Asterales; family Campanulaceae; genus Campanula; species Campanula takesimana. The sequence goes on along the minus strand of JAOWBW010002138.1, from coordinate 120,937 downwards.
CTTGCGATGCAGCAGGAACAATGTCTACCTGTTAAATCCCTTATGAAAAAAATAACATTGCGAGTAATTGTAGATGCAATACCTGGGACAAAGAGAGGTCGCCCCGAACATGATGAACAATCTCTGCCAAGAGACTGTAAGCCAATGGTCTCAATGTTTCAAAGCATGCCCGGCCAGTTCCCACAAGGACCCTAACATGGTAGTATACAAAACCGTCAAAAGAAGCTAAACAGAAGATATTAAATGTAAGATACCTGAAACAATAGACTCTTGTTTGAGTGGGCAAGTAGCATGAACTTTGATTCCATAAAGCATCCTCGGAAAAATTGCAAACATAATACAAAGATAGACTACTCGTTCACATTAAGCAGGAAGGAACTTCCAAAATACTGAGTACACCAACAGCTTTCACATCCAAGGAACATGGAAAAAAAGATAAATGTAAACAAACTTGTCATCGCAACTTAAAATGCCTGTATCTATCAATTCCATAGGGAAATTGGAATTTTCACCTATACAAAGAAGTAACACATAGAAATAAACAAACTAGGGGAAAACAGCTGAGAAGCCAGTACGGTGTACAAGTTAAAGTTTTTTTACTTAAAATCAAGAGAATGGATCAACCAAAGAATACAATTTTGTTTTGCCAGTTGATTCCTTACAGAGTAAATATTTCCATAATAAACTATTTTTCCTGTATTCACAAGCCTTGCCCTGATATAGCAGCTTACTTTGCCGTATCCATTCTCTAGCATACCAAAGAACACAAAGGAATTCAGAGGCAAATAAGAGATTAAGGACACTCTTTTAAGATTGTCAAAGGGTTGGATATATCAGCTAGAGGACTTAGAGCTAGCCCAACAGAATTAGCAGTCTGCATAGACCACAAGTTAACTTCAAGATGACTTTTGGAAAGTCAGCCTCACGTGTTAAGATAAATATGTACTACTAAGACGGGTGACACCAACATTAAACTTAAATAACCTCAAAAAATGATGAATCTTGTGTGTATAGTGTTCTCTTATGGTCATGTAAATAAAAATTAAATGGCAAAGGATGGGATAAACCTTAGGTTCCTTCCAGATGACTACAAACAGGGTTAATTTTTACAAAAAAGGAAAAAAGGAAAGAGAGCATATATTGATAAATGAGGATAAATTCACTCGACCAAGCTGCCTGCTTGATTGGATGTGGAATTGGAATCAACCAACCACATTACACAGGAGTTACAAGAAATATCAGTAATTTAAAGCTAATTAATTCATTGTTCTGCTAGATATTCATACCTTTAGACGAAGATTTGAAGAACCTATTTCCAAAAGGGATTTACCATATATACTAAAATAACAAAAAGATAAAACTTTATAGAGGAACAACGATAACCTACTAATATATACCTAATACAGAACCTCCTAATATCCTTAAATATAAGTAAAGAAACATCAACTATTGAAGTCCTCACATTTGAAACCAAACTATAAAACAAAGCATGTAAGAAAAGATAAAGCTAACAGTAGACAGCATTACAGTGCCATAAACTATCGTGATTTTTATTTTTTCGCATTTCCAACTGAATTGAACACGGGAACGGGTCAATATAGTAGCGTACAGTGACAAAAATATTGCAAGAAGGATAAGGGTTTTCAGTTGCCTGCTACAAGACGATGAAGAAAAGATAAGAAATTAAGACTTTTAAATGCTGAAACATTATATCAACTCCATAATTAACATCATAACAGTTCCAAAAGCAATGCTCGACTGTTGTACTCAAAAAAAAAATTATAAAAAAAAAAAAAAAAAAAAAAAAAAACCAATGCTTGACTGCCCATCAAATATGAACTAGAATGAAATCATGTGCAAAACAAAAAAAGAATCTCATAATAAGGTAAGCTAAATTTATTTTTTAATAATAACTACCTCTCCTCCAGTAGTGTATCAATCAGAGGGAATAAACCCCTTTTGAAATCTGTCCCAAGTACATGTTTTAGTGCTACCAACAGCTCCTGCATATTGAACAAGTTCATGAGATCATTCACTAATCGATAAAAGGAAAAGGTTTGATAGTATTAGGTTCAAAACAACCCTTCACCTTTCGTATTGACACAGAGTCCGAACAAGTCACAAGCAAGTTCACGATGCTCTTGCATATGCTTTCTTCATGTGGCCTGATATAATCGGCAAAACTCTTCAGGAGATAGGTCAAAAAGGAGACTGTCTGCAATATCAGCAAGAGAATGCATCAAAACATGATTATAAGGGAGAATACACAAATGTGTTCTGAGGCATCAGATATTCGTTCAGGTTTGCATTAAGGTTGGTGTGGATTCAAATCCTCTCCAATCAAATTGTCATTAACACGCGTCACCAATCTATGCATACACGAAAATTCAACGCCATTGCGATATTTAATACTATTAAAATCAAAAATATTTAAAACCAGAAATTAAGTCTTAAAAGTGGCAGTTAGTAGCTGCCATAATTTAACTAGAATAAATGAGTGTACACTTATCATTTTTAAAAAAAAATAGGGAACATCATCTCAGAAAGCCAATTGGAGTATGTTCATTTATGATGGTCTTCACCAGAATATAGAAAATTAAATTTGAATTGAACACTTAGCTTTCCTTCAAATACCCCACTGGAACCCAAACATTGCATTCAACGCATTTGAACAAATATATGTTACTAGAAAGAGTGTTATATTACAATTTTAATGAGTTCTTTGTGCTGCTTTATGAAATTACCTAAGATTTCTTTGATATAACACTTAGCTTGCCCTTCTAAGACCCCACTGGAGATCCCCTAGGCATTGCATTCAACACAAATTGGACAAATATACTGTTAGGTAGAATGAGTGTAGTAGAAAGTAGGTGCTCAAGGTGGGTCGCAAGTATACACCATGAAGGTGTCTCGGGGTACTCAGATGGGCAATAACTTGTTCATAAGAGATATTTCATTTGTCCCTAATCTTTCTTCTTTCCCACGTCAATCACTAGAATGAACAATTACTAGAATGGATAAAAGGGGGGTTGTCAATGCCTGGGAAAAACTATCAATATTTATCAGTAGACCTACTAAAGACCCGAACGATAGAGTATTTAGTACGATGCCATGGAAACAAATGTTTTTTGACGCAACTAATGGTCAGTTTTGTTCATCTACTCAATTGAAAGTAGTGGTGGGAGTAAGCGGGAGTGTTAAGGCTTGCTGCGCCTTGTTGGGTCCTCGCGCAACAAGTTTAATCTTTTAGAAGCGTTCGTATTGAGCACATATATTTCAATGGCTTAGGAAATTAATGCTTGTGAATTATAACATTGAAATAATTAACAATTACCTTGACTTGAGCTCCTTTTAGCTCAAGAAAGTGGGACTTCAGATGAGGTGGAACTTTTTCAGGGCCTGAGACTGAAATGGCTACCACCATCAATGGCAACAACTGAGGAATATTAGTCTGCACAAGCCGGTTATACAGCTGAAACAGAAACATAACCACCAATGGACTCTCTGTAACAATCTTGAACGAACGAGTACTTGGATTCAATTGCCCAGCAGCACCAATATACCCAGCAGCCGAAGAAGAGCCGACTTGATCAGAAATGTCCATTTGCTTAACATCTTCGCCGCCAAAGGAAGGCAACGCTTGCATAGATGAAGGGGCCGGTGCTACTGGGGCCACCACCGCCCCACTTTCAAAGAAATGGCTTACAGTAAGTCTAAAGTTCTGGTAAACTTTGCACACAAAGTCAAGGAATGGCTGCACTTCCGTTTCTTGGGTGGGTCTGAAGTTTCTCAAGAGATCAAATATAATACGAATACAAATCAAACCGTTCTCTTCATTATCAGTAGTGAGAACATGCATTGCCACTTTCAGTAGTTCCTGAACAAATGGACGTAGCACTTCACTGTGAGGAAGCCGATTAAGAATTTCCACAACTACATTCCGTAACTTATTTTCGGGTTATCAGTAAACTGTGGCTTTGTAATTTGATAGAGAACAGCCGAAAATGCCCGGAAGTAACACTTTAGAAAATTCAAGTACTCCCCTGTATGTGTAATCTCTAAACTATCCCGAACCTCCATAGCCATTTGAAGCCTTGCTTGAATTGCTACATCCCAAACCACAAAAAGAACACAAGAAATTCAATAACAGCAGCAAACTCAAACAACCAGTTCTCAATAGGCTTATCACACTTTTGACCCACCGTACTTGAAGTAAACTTTGGTTTTGACGGCTTTAATTTTTTGCTTTTAATAGGCCTCTTGCAATCTTTGATAGGCCATATTTTAAATAACCCTATCACAATTTTTAATAGGGTAAAACCCCTAAAAAATTACAAAAATGGTTTTTTTTCTTTTTAAAGAACAAAATTGGTTTTAAACTGTAGCTTAATCAAAGTGATATGGGTCAAAAGTACGATTGGTTTAATGCATGAACACAAATTTTACCCTCATTCAGAATCTGAATTTTATTTATTTTTCACATAAAAAAGGGGGACAAAAAGGGAGATCAAAATTCTTGTTCAAAATCGTTGCTTTGAGACGAAACGCAAGATAAATGGGCAGGATATGTATGTATCTATGCATATAGAGAGAAGTATGATAAAGGGTATGAGAGAGGGTAAGTGAGATTACGGAGGTCGGGCTCGACTAGCCGGCGAGAATGTTGCTCGAAGTTCTGAATAGGACTCATGGTGGCAAAACCCTAGATTTTGCCGCTTGATTGACTGGAAACGGAGGACCGCTCCGCCGCGAGTTGAATTCTGCTGTCTAGGGCACAAACAAGCTCAGTTTACAGCAATTAGAACTGTACAAGGATTGTACAGCCTTTTCTTCACTCCATGTTTGAATCGAGGAGAGACGGAATTAACGAAGCAGGATGAAATGGAGAATTGTTAGGGTTTATAAATAGGAGGAGGGGTTATTGTGATCGTCCAAACAGGGGGAGTAACGGACACATAGCCCTGCACCGCCGTGTTTCGTGATCGTCCCAAACGAGGAGGTAGTTCATTGCGATTGGGGTTTTTTAAGTCAATTTGACCCCTCAAAGAATATCAATCAAGTAAAATAAGTCCCTTTTGTATCAAATAATTTCAACTTACGCCCTCAACTTACACTTTCTTCTAAGTTTAATCACTCAACTAATGGGGTTGTGCGGTTTTAATCACAAAACTGGTTTTTATTGTATCAAACACATCCAATTACTTTCTTTGTTTCATTCTTAATACTTCAAATTAAATTGTTCATTTGCATTGAATTTTAGTAGTATTGTTGTAGGTGAAAGGTATCAATATTAAAAATAATAATATAGCTCATAAAATCTATCACTAAATAAAAGCTGAAGTGCAAAGCACTTCAGCAAAAGCAATTTTCCCGCCCAAACGAGTACCTAGACAGAAAGCAGTCTACATACATCCCAAAAACTTACTTACCAAACTCGCCCCTGTTTTTATTTGCAGTCCAAAAATAACCTTAAGCAATTAAACAAGCAATTTATTGTGCATCGTTGAGTGCAAGCGTGCTGCCTTTCTTAAAGATGGGATGCACATTAAAAACTTCTAGAAAATATAAAGCTGTTACACAGTTCAATAAATACAAGTAGTACATTCTGTAAGTGATTTAATTATTACAGTACATGAATCATCTCTCCGAAGGGTCAGATTATATGAAAGGTCTCATCGTAACAGTATAAAAGAACACTTTCGAAACTTTGAAGTTTTACACTTCCCTCATATCAGCAGTTGTGATCTACCATAACATAGCACAATGTCAATCACCAATTCCCTCTTCAGTGAACTTAAGAAATGACATTCAGATTGATCGTCGAAGGTTAGAATTGAACAAAGCTGGTCTGTTGAAGATGAAAATGATTTGCATCTGCCACCAACATGAGTTAGTTCTGGTGGATAAAGAGGTATAAAAGTAATTGTACTTTTTTTTTCAATATTTTTATTAATGTATAGCTTTGTTTGAGCAAACCTGAGCTTTGTTTGGGCTGAATAGTTTTTTCACTATTGCGCTCCATTGGCAGCCAGGCAGAAAAAAATAATTCCCCCTCATGGTTTATCTTTTCATTGTGTAACTGCAGTGAACACTTCATTTTTGAAGTGTCTGCAAAAAATACATATCTTCAATTTCACAATATCCATATTTGACCAATATGCACTTAAAATTACTTGATATGATATGAACACCCATTGAAAATAAATATGTGGCGACATCTCATATTGAAGAAATTCTGGATTAATTAATTAATTAGTACCTCCATCTCTAATAATAGCTCTTTGACATTTGAGGCAGAAATAACTATGCGGGGAGCAATTGGCTTGATGAAACCTTCCTCTAATCCACTATCAAATATAGCCAGTAAGTTGTCCAAGCACCCATCAACATTAAGGAGACCTGCATGTACCCAACATTAAAGGGGTTACGACTTAGAAAAAATATTAGTACCTTCGTTCCCAAAATGAATGTCCAATTATATATACTCCATCCATTCTGGGTAAGTTGCAACATGGAAGGGAAAGCACAAAAATTAAGAAATGAGAATAATGAGTGGTTGGGAGGAAGAGAGAGAATTAGTTGAGATTAATGAGTGGTCGGGAGGAAGAGAGAGAATGAGTAGAGGATTATAAAAGTAATAAATAATTTCCTTATTTGGCATTGTTGCAACTTAAGTGGAATGCCCAAAATGGCAAATTATTGCAAATTACCCAGAATGGAGGGAGTATATATATAAAAAAATCCCTTTATCAATAGCGAACTTGAAAAGTTTCTGGAAATTAATTTTGGGATGGAGGTAGTACTACCTTTTCTCCTCTGTTCATCAGGATAACGATGGGAACTTACAGGGTTCTTGTGGATTCCAAATTGTGCACACGTTATTTTCTCCAAAAGCTCTTCCATGGTCTCATAACCACCTGATGATAATCATAAAATAATTAGAGAACTCAATAAGAAGTAATGCCTATTAAAAAGTTTACAAACAACTTTACCGTGGAGAGCAATAAAAGCATCAGCCTTGCGCTCATGCATGTCTGCAACGATCCTTACTTTAGCAACATGTTTGCTGGATATCTGTCAATGAGTCAATCCAAGTTAAAACTCATATTCAGAAATCAATTTAACCATTCAGCAATGTTAAAGGACCGTGAAAACTGTGATTTAAAATATACATTTTGTTTTTGTATGGACTCAAAATTCACATCTTTACTTCTCAAAATTATATAGGACTTTGGAAACTGTCATTTAAAGTATACTTTGTTAAACTGTAGTAGTTATGGCCCCATAATCTACATATCTAGCTACTCAATGTTATATGTAAGGTTTTATTCTCTTTAAAAAACGATCTACTTGCTCCTTGATGGAACTTATCTCATGAGGGTTAGCCAATACATTTTGTTACTCTCTTGTGTCAAACATCTGTCAATTTTTCATCATTTTTAATAGACCGCCCCCTACCCCTACTCATTATTTCATTTTTCCGTGTATATTTCAAGTATCCTATAACTCATCAACAACATAATGAAGATTGAGCCCGTGCATGGTTGGTTAAAGCAAGCAAATGGCCAACGATATATACACACCAGTAGCGGAAGCCTCAAGAACCTAAAGCAGTTCAAAACGATTACAGGTGCTGAAAGGGAAATATTTATTTTGAAGGATACAAGAGCGCAAAGAAAATCAAGATAAGTTCAATTTGACTTCTTTTTTTTTTTTTTTTCCAATTTTCTTATTAGGTTTACATTGAGATCGGGCTTAATCTTGGGCCTTGATGTGCCGACATTTGTGTAGCTGTCACAATTGAATCACTCCATGTTGGTTTATTTTTAAAATAAAAAGACAGTTTGTAGTTGGCTATTTGTACGCAATGACAATCAATAAAAGTTCATGGACTACACTCATGTTATTTTATTTTTAAAGACTTATTTTCAGACAAGATCAGTTGTATGGTCTAGGGTGACAACTCGTGCTCGATTGAAGATTTTAGTGTTATGAAGATGGAAAGACCGTGGATGAGACAACAAACGTTGTGTACAAGAAAATTTTCAAAAAAGGGTAATTTTGTTATTAATGCATTTATATATTTTTTTATGAAGTAAGTTTGTTTGTTTTTAATTTAAATTAATTTTATATTTATAGAAAGTATTTTTTTTTCCTTTAGTTATATTTTAAAGTTTTTTCCCGTGCGTTCAACGCACGGGTGTTAGACTAGTTTTAATAACGATAACATATGTAAGGAAAATTTTAAATAAGTTCATCTACCTTGAATTTTTGACATCTTCCACCCTATATCTACATCTCCATATTTCCTCCCTAAAACCCCCTTTTTTTTTTTCAAAAAACTTCATTGCTCGCATGCAAACGCCTTTGTTACCTATCAACCGATCTACAAATATTTTATTAGACAGTAACTACAGTAGGTTTTGTACACAAATTAAAATCTTTTCGCCATCAATTATTTCTAAATTTATTATTCACTATGTACAATGAGAGAAGTAGCTATGAGATATGATTAATTTCAAGCTCAATATTATTTCCCTCTCCAACTCAACAATTTTGAATCCCATCACAAACAAATTCGATACAATAAAATTCAAATCTATTTAATAGGTTTTCATCCACCCTCCGAATCTCAAGTGTGTTGGAGTTAAATAGATAAGTCTTGTAAAAGAAGGTTATTCAACCTTCTTCTTTCTTGTAACTATTCCATGGGCATACTAAGTTAAAGAAAATGGTAAGGGCTAACTTTTAACTATAAATCAAGCTAATGATAGAGGAGCTTCAAAAAAACGTTGGAAATATGAATTCAAATATGTGAGAGCTTGAGCGTGGGGATCATACAACGACTATTTTGTTAGTTCTAAAAAGTTGATTCAGGTGTTATAGAGGGGTTAAGGGTTTGAAGCTATGTATGGAGGTATGTCATGAGTTAGGTTTAAATTTTCATAATAGTTTTAAAAATATTGTGTGATTTGTATGATGTATATTGGGGTTGACAGCGGATTGAGGGCGACAGTGGAAGTCTTTAGTAGAAAGCTTGTAACAGTTGGCTATGAAGGGTGGGGATGATGGTAATTGCGTAAAAGGACATTTGTGGAATAGGGTTTTGGTTTCGTCTTGGAGAAAACGTTTAGGGACAATGGTATTGGAGTGAGGATGTTCACGGGTTGGGTTAGGAGTAGTTTCCCCTAAATCGAACCCAACCCATATTGATATATTATGTTTGAAAATGCCTACCCCGAATTCTTAAACACCGAACACGCGCTCGTGACTCACTTGAGCCCCGAATTCGAGATGCGTATTGGCACACGGTTGAGGCTAGATTTAAGGATTACATAGTGGGTTTGGATCTATGAGCCACAAACAATTTCATGGAAATATTCTAAACCCAAAATGAGTGTTTCTGCCGAAACCCATTTAGTGTAGTCAATTTGATAGAGATTGTTAACAGGGGAGAGATAATTATTGGTAAAAAAACTAAAGAGATGTTGCCATCTTCATATATTGTCGATCTTTATTTTCAAGAAGAAATGGGGAAGACAAAGTGGTTGATAGGAATCAAGCGTCGCTTTTTGGAAGTAAAGAATACCATTCACTACTACCTTTCTGCGCTTGTCCTTGTAGGTGTCTAAGGTGGAGAAAGAACGAGAATCTGGTTGAAGTCTAAGTGTGTATATGTGTGTGAGTGAGAGAGAGAAAGGGTTGGATGAGAAGGTTTTCACTAGGACAAATGTTTGTCAAACAAAAATGCTACTCCTTACGGTCCAAAATACCCGTCGCTTTTGACCCAACATTTAATCCAAAATAACCAGTTTTTCAAAGTATTCAAATTACAATTTTACTCCTCAAACTGTTGTAATCCAATGATCGTTTTATTGTGAGAAGTAATGCAGGTAGAAGAGACAATTAATAAGGGTATAAATTGGTATTTTGTTCATTAGTAATTGTTTATTAAAAAACCTGTAAAAGGTAGAAAATGTAATTAGCATAGAGTGAATGGACACTTCTGCAAATATTAGTATGCAATTACTTACACAATACACGTCGGGGAGGCCTTCATTGGCTTATTGACCGGGTGAATTTATAAATATAAAGTCTACAAAATTAAAAAATTGTTCGAGAGCTAATTCTCTTGATGCGGTAGTTTTGAAAAATGCCATCTTAGTTTGGAAGGGAGAAGGGTAGGGGAGGGTTTGAAATGTAAGTTAATTGAAGGCGAATAAATAAAAATATTGGGTCGTTTAAAGCCTTAAGTTTGTTGATAGATAACAATAAATATGTCATTTAATATGTTCGAAAAGGCGTATCACAATTATAATATTTAATTAAAAATACTCAGGAGTGTTGTTATTATTAATATTAGGATTAGGATGATATACATATATCCCACATACAAATGTAAACATACGCATAACACATGACAATTTTATAGATTAAAAGTTTCTTTAGTGGCAATGGCCATAAATGCAACAATACAAATATTTGGATGTGTCAAATGAAATAAAAATTATTTGAGTGACAAGAACCTCACCTTAAAAGTTTTTTTTTTTCTTTTCAAAATGATGTATTGTTGTGAAACTAATATGACAATTATATAAGTTATCGTGGTATAATTTGTACTACTAGATAACTTTATGTTTGTTGAAGATATTGAAGTATGTTTTTTATTATTGAAATTGATATATGATAAACATTCCTAAATTTATTTAGAAATTGAATCAAAAGTTTGCATTAGAAATAAGTGAGTACAACAATACTGCACATTTAAAAGTGTTAATGACACTAGGCAATCATCATAGGTACACTCTTTATGTAATGAAGATTCCCGATCTAACTTGATTCATCAAATTCTTCAATAAAAGAAGAACAACTTGATTTATTAAATTACGTGCAATGGAGATGTGCACGGTGTTTCGAGTACAAAGGGCATCAAAAATTCGATTACGAAATAAATGTTTCCTATCAATCGTTGTAAGGTTACGTATAAAATAACACAGAGTGTGTGACGAAATAAATGTATTCTATCAATTATTATATAAACTAGCGGGTAACCCGTGCTCTGCACGGGAAACCAATACTATGTCTTAAAAAATATTTTAACTATAGTTAACTAATATAGTAATCATCATTTTAACTAATACTATTAATAATAAAAATTAATCTATATGATTACTATTATTATAATAACTATTATAATTAATTAATACCATTGATAGTAATAGTTAATATATATATATTAATAGCAATGATTAGTCTATATAATATTAATTATTAATATAATTATTATAATAAAATAATATTATTAATAGTAATAGTTAATTGATATAGTAACTATTATGATTAATTAATATTAAAAATTAATAATCTAACTTATATAATAACTATTATAATTAACTAACACTAATAATAGTACTACCTCTGTCCCTAAATGAGTGTCCAAATTTCATTTTAAGGGACAGTGAAAATCTCAACTTTTGAAACAATTTGGTAACAACGATTCATATATAGTCTTGTAATCTCCTTTCCAAACCTTTAGTTTTGCACGTATAAAGAAACCGGTGAAAAAATTTTCGAAAAAAAAACATTTAGGGAGAAAGTTATGTTCAAAAAAGACACTCATTTAGGGACAAAGATTTCTTGAAAATGGACACTCATTTAGGGACAGAGGGAGTAATAGTTAATGTATGTATATAGTTAACCAATACTATTAATAGTAAAAAATAACTTGTAAAGTAACTATTATGGTTAACTAATACTATTAATATTAATAATTAACTATATAGTAACTATTATAGTTAACTAATACTATTAATAGTAATAGTTAACTAATATAGTAATTATTATAGTTAACTAATACTATTAATAGTAATATTTAACTTGTATTGTAACTAATATTGTTAACTAATACTATTAATAGTAATAGTTAACTAATATAGTTAACTATAATAGTAACTATTATAGTTAACTAATACTATTAATAGTAATATTTAACTTGTATTGTAACTAATATTGTTAACTAATACTATTAATAGTAATATTTAACTAATATAGTTAACTATAATAGTAACTATTACTAATAAGAGTAATAGTTAACTATAATGGTTAACTATTATAGTTAACTATTACTAATAATAGTAATAGTTACTATAATAGTTAACTATTATAGTTACTCTTTTTAGTAACTATTATTATTAGCTAATGAAAAGAAAATGAAAAGTCACTTATTTATTAGTATGTTGTTGATGTGGCTTCTCCAAATACAAGCTTTCTCCATTGTTTGTCCACATGTCAATACCATAGCTCTTTTGGCCAACTTTAATATATATATATATAGATTTGATTTGAAATATCCTCTACTACTAGATATAAGATATTTTTAAATTTGATTTATTGAAGTATTTTATTATAGCTCATACTTTACTCATAAGTATTAAGATGTATTTTCAAAAACCCACCGCTACTAGTAATGAATTTATTGAGAAAAATATGACGGAACCATAAGTTTTAGAACTTGTTGTTAGTACCAGTAGGGATGGCAATTTATCCGGATCCGATCTGTACCCGAGGTGTTTCGGCCCGGTACGGGTCGGGTTTGGTAGACAGTTTTTTTAACCCGCCGGGTTCGGGTTCGGGTTTGGTATTTTATTAAAACCCGCTAGACCCGGCCAAACCCGACAGTGTTATCAGTTAGAAATTATAGTGCATTTGATATTTGCTAAAGTGTCCCTCGCCATTTGCCATATAGTCCCCGAGTCTTTTGCCATGTAGTCCCTTCATTTTTTATTATTTAGCCCTTATATCATTTGTTACTCAAATTTTCTACCAGTGATATATATACAATTTTTAGGGTTTTCTTGAGAAACCCTCATTTGAAACACACCTACTCTTCTTTCTCTTCTCTTTCTCTTCTCTTTCTCTTCTCACTCTCTCTCTCTCACACATACTCCACACAAACACATCTCAGTCCTCAACCATTATCCAACGTTATTGTTTGTTCAAACCCTCCTTTGGCGATCTTCCTCTTCTCCGACGGTCTTCTTCTCCGGCGGTCTTTTTCTCCGGTGGTCATCTTCTCCGACCACTATTATTAAATCTCTGGACTTCCCCTTCTTCTATATCCCTAAGCCCCAATTTTTAAATAATTTTGTTTACATCATGTGATTTCCATTAATAACATTTGTTTCTCTTTCTTTTATTTTTTTCTCTCATCAATCGTTATTCTCATGAACTCTGAGATTCCAGACGATTTGGTTTTTTTTTTTGCCGATCTGTGTTTCGGGTCGGGCCGGTAACGGGTTTACTGTGTTTCGGGCCGGGTTCGGCAGAGGCTAGTGTTCTTGCCGGGCGGGTTCGGGTTCAGGCAAACCCGGCCCGTACCCGACCCGTTGCCATCCCCAAGTACCAGCCTTATTATTACATTAACAAGTTTTGTTTAGAATTATGAGTTAGATCTTCATAAACTCACAACTATTATTAATGAGCTTAGTCAAAGACACATTTTGGTAAATAAATAATAAAAAATGAATAATTTTTGTTTATTTAACAACCTCAACCAAGTTTTATATTGTGATTGGGGAAAAAAAAATATGAATAAATTATTTACCATTATTTTTATCACAAAATTTGTATTTGAGTGTTAACACAACCTTTGAGAATGACAGTTTAAAAAATGGGTATTGTTGTGAAAAAATTTCATTAGCAAAAAAAAAAAAAAAAAATTTATAAAGTTTTTTAAACTGCGTTGATTGGTTTAACAAAAAACCGATCCATTTGATTGTTAGTGTCGATGTACGTGTTATTTAATATTGATTGCCCGGTGTATGTGGTTAGTGAGTGCCAACACGTGTTATTGGGTGTCAGTATATGTGTTTTTTAATGTCAATGGATGTGTTATTGAGTGTGATTTCAATATGATTTTTTATATTATAAATAGCACTTTGTTGCATTAACACCTTTAGCTTGTAAAATTAAAGCTAATAGATTTAAGGAGCAATTTGTCACATTAACACCGACACTACTCAGGGGATATTCCTTTCTTTAAAATCCAAAAAGAAAAGAACACAAAAAAACATAATTGTAAAAATTTTTAGGCGGCGGCAAACCCAAAGCGATGAAATATTTACGAGAAAAAAATTATTTTGTTATCATATAAACACAGTTTTATATATGTAACACATAGTGCTTCTCTTTTACCAACCATGTAATTTGCCTAGTGTTAAGTAGTTTTTTTTTTTTTTTTTTTTTTAACCTTGTCGTCTTGAATTTGAGTTCTCTTATAAACATTATTTAGAATAATATATGTGCCCGCCATTGTTTTAGAGGACACTTTTTCTTTTGTATAAATCCAATTGTTCTTATTGAACAAAATCGCAGCTTTAAAACTCTTTTTTTTCTATTAGCGGACATAATTTTAATAAGTTTTTAACTTTTTATTAGGGTGTACCAAAATGAATGTCGTGTCTGTAAATAATTTTTTTTATAAGAAGCACATAATGAAAACTCACGATAACTTTGGTCATATCATCAATAAAAACTTAAACATCTAATCCAACACAAGGTTTGAGGATAATTGAAAGATGTAAGATTTATGTCTTCTAATATCTTCATATACAGTAGTAAAGTGATATATTAGAAATATTAACTAAGAGATTAATGATCAAATATAGCTCATTATGTTCAATAAAAATATATTTTTTTTCTTTTAACAACAATGAAGATATTAACTTAAATCAACTGGTGCATTGATCTTTTCATCGTTAATGAAAGTTGCTCCAGAATTGATGTGGATTTAAGATGAGAGGTATTAAAATGGCACTGATACTATCTACGAGTGGCATCTGAAAAGGACTAAATGATATAGAAAAACCAACTCTTAAGAAGAGGTTCATCCGCTTTCACCGGTGAAGGTGGAATTTAAAACAAAAACTTTAACCATTTGTCATATTTTAATTCTCTTGTAGTGAGGTGTTTTGACACATTAGCATGATTGATAATGTAACATGCCTCATCAACCATCAATCGAACTGATATAGCATTCTGCAATATCCCACATCAAAAACTTAAAACTTAGATGAAATTGAAGTGGTACTTAAGAGTCCCACAAACTACACTGAGTATCCAACCATCAATTGGCCTTTTGGAGACCGGTGATGGCTGTGGTTAACCCAAATGAGGAGGTGCTCAGTGAGACATAGTGGATCTCGGCTGGAAGTGTGGAACAAAGTTGTGCGTGGTGCTTATTTTGTCGCGCCCCAGACCCGTGGTCCTACTTGGCCCCACGCTCGGGTCACGAGTGGAAGACGTTATAAAACACTTTTGAAAATTTTTCGAAATGTATTTTTATAAAGTTTAACAAAATCACACTTGAAGTTCAAAGACTTCATCTAACTTTAAACAAACTTTACAACCAACTTTCACAACGAAAGTACTTAGCCCGAAGGCTTACAAACTTTTAAACAAATGTACATACACCAACATTAACCAAAATAGGTGTGACCATAAGAAGTACGGGTACTCTAACCAAAAGGTTTTACATTTACATAATGTAACATTCACAAAACAAGTCCCAACTCTTACCACTCCAACGTCCTCCCGTGCCAAGTGTCCTATCCCCTGGACCCGCCTTTATCTAAAACAGTAAACAAATAAAGGGTGAGAATGAATTTCAGTAAGCTACTAAAATGCAACTACGTTTCATGCTAAAATGATAATCATAAAGAATAGTATCATAAGTGTAACGACCCCAAAACCACCCTAATTTTCTTAACTTAAAATGGAACTTTTATGTGCATTTTATGTGTTAGAAAATATTTTTATGACTTGCATATATTATTTGAGTATATGTGTTAGTTAATGTGTTAATAGAAATTTTGTTAGAAGGAATAAATGAGTTAGTTGAAACTTTAGGGTCCAAAGTGTAACTTTAAAGTTCAGGGGCTTAATTGTTCAACTTGGAAAGTGGAGGGGTTTAGTGGAAAATTCTAAAAAGATTTTTTATAAAACACTCTTATCCTCCCACCTCTCTCTACGTTTTATAAACTGCACACACACACACACACACACTAAATTAAGGTTCTACTCTTTCTGTATCCACGAAGAAAAAAAGTAAGTTCAACCCATTTCGATTTAATTCTTTTTATTTACTTATCCGTTTTAAAAACTAATTATATAAAAATGATCAGGGCGTTGAGTAGGTCATTTCTACCCGATCAAATATTATTTCAGCGATACTTTTTCCGGGAAATAGGTAAGTTACTAATTCCCCTTTAAATGTTAAAATGGTCATATATATGTTATATATGCTATATGTGTTGTAAAATCATGTTTTGAATAATTTTGTGATACTTGTTTATTTGGGACAAAGGGAGTATAATTATACTGGGTAAGTGACTTGGTTTGGTTTGGCTCAAAGTAGTATTAAAGTTGTTTTGAGACTGATTTTGTTCAAGTGTTGTACTTGTGGGACGGTGAAACGAAAGGAGTATAGTTGTTCAAGTTTGTCCTGGCGGGTGTGTTGGGCGGCCGCCCAAATAGGGCGTGCGACTGCACACTTATCTGGAAGATTTTTGTCTTGGGACAGAGTGTTTTGGGCGGCCGCACAGTCTGGTGTGGGCGACCGCCCAGGGTTGCTGAAATAGTTGAGTTGTTTCATTTCAAGTGATTTAAAGTTCAAGTTTGGTCTAGGTCTTAGGTGATAACCTAGATTACCTAGAGGGTTGTTGTGGAACACCTTGTGTGTGAAATTGGTTCCTTTGTGAACAAATATGTTATGGAATGTGAATAAATGTTTCATGGGATTTGGTTGAACATATTTTGATGTGTGTTGGATTGGTTCATCTTTGTGATGTGTTTGGCTTGATTCCCTACTTTGGAATCATTGCCCCCGGTTGTTGTTTAAGCAAGTATTCATTACTGTGTTCTCGTGTAAAGTCCAGCTGGTACTTCTTGTTGTGGTGTCGGGACAGTGGTAGGGATTACATCATTGTAAGGCTTCTATCATTGGTTTCCCATTGTTTATGATATCGGGCAGTGGTAGGGATTACAATGGCACACGAGCCAAGTTCATTGTAAGGCTTCTATCATTGGTTTCCCATTTTTAACCCCCTTCATTAGGCCAAAGGTTGGGCACTTTGGGTTATGACTTGGTGTCATTTTCCCCTCTTGTTGTTGTTGTTATTGTTTGGTTCATGAACCCGTTTCAGCCCTTTGGTGCTGCTCAGTTGATACCTCTCTGATGGTTATGTTTGTTTCGAGTACGGGATCCCGGCTTCAGCTATTTATGCTACTCAACTGGTTTTCTCAGATGGTTCTGTTTGTTTCGAGAACCTTGGCTCAAAGTATCCACGTATGAGTGTTTATTTCCGCCTTATGTGGACGGTTGGCGATAGGGAGCCTCTCATGTTATGTGCTATATGCTATATGATTATTTGTTGATATTGTTTCTTTATGATTATCATATCAGCATGTAACGTAGTTGCATTTTAGTAGCTTAGTGAGATTCATTCTCACCCTTTATTTGTTTACTGTTTTAGATAAAGGCAAGTACAGGGAATAGGACACTTGCACGGGAGGACGTCGTGGTGGTAAGAGTTTGGGATATGAGTCTTGTAAAGGCTACATTATGTAATGTATAACCTTTTGGGGTAGAGTATCCGTGACTTCATCATCTTTTAAAACTTATATTTTGGAAAATGTTGGTGTTTGTGTATTTGTAAACAAAGTTTGTAAGCCTTCGGGCTAAGTACTTCCTTTTGGAAGTTGTTTGTAAAGTTATTCTAAAGTGTTAAACTTTTATGAAAGTATATTTCGAAAAGAAAGAAAAAGTTCTTAAAATGTTTTATGACGTCTTCCGATCGTGTCCCGAGCGTGGGGCCAAGTAGGACCACGGGTCTGGGGCGCGACAGTTGGTATCAGAGCTAGGTTGTAGATGGTCTAGAATGACTAAATGACCTAGGAGGGTAATTGTGTAGAGAGTGAGTAACGTTGAGAGTTTTATGCAGGTACTTATTGAAAAATGGTTGGAACAGAGGGTGATCAGTCGGGGCCTTCGGGGTCGAGTAATGCTAGAGAAGAGGTTCGAACAATGTTCCAAGGTATGTTTGAAACTGTAATGAAAACAATTGACGCTATAGTTGAGCATAAAAGAAAGGTTGAAGCCTCAGATGTGACAAAACGAGGAGGACAGTTAAAACCACAACCCCAGCGTGGTGATAGTAAAGAATACCAAGGGACATCTTCGCAAGCTAAGGAATCTTTTCAAGGGCCACGGAATAGAAGAACTCAAGGCAAACGAGTATGTAGCTATTGTCGGAAGGAAGGGCATTTAGAAGAAAGATGTTGGAAGAAGCAAGGTAAATGTATGAGGTGTGGTCAGTTTGGTCATTTTCAGAAGGATTGCCCTAGATTTAAGGTACAGGCATCAGGAAGTGAAGTTGGGTCTTCTCAGGGCCAGAAGAGGGATTCTTCAGGGAAGCTTAAGGTACAAGGTAGTGTTTCTGCCATCAATCAACAACAGATTTCAGATCCTTCTAATATGATTGGAGGTATAATTTCTATGTCTAGTTTGAGAGCACATACACTTATAGACCCTGGCTCTTCGCATTCTTATGTGTTTGTGCATTTTGATTCTTTATTTCATGTGTCTCCTGAGTCTCTACCTTATGTGTTAGAGGTGTCTACCCTTAAGGGGGAGTGTTTGGTGATTGATAGAGTGTTGCGCACTTGTGATGTGCAAATTTGTGAGCATGTTTTACTTGCTGGTTTAGCTATATTGCTATAGCAAGATTTTAATAGTGTTGTGGTGGAGTCTTATATGCTTGTGTGCTTTAGTTAAGCATGGTAGATATATGTGTTTGGCATTCATGCTATTTATGCATTAAAGTCTAAATTTTTTTTTTAGCACAAGGTTGTGCCTGGTATTTGGTTTAGGGGGTGTTAGCAGCAGAGTGTTTGCATCTAAAATTGAGAATGTACCATTTCTTTGAGAAATCTCAGATAGATTTTCTATTGAGTAGTATATGTTACTTGATGAGAAGCTTGGGTTATCTTGAGTTGTTATGGTGCAGTGTTGCAGTGTTAATATCTAGTCCAATATGCTTATAACATCGGTTGAGTTACAGGAGTAGAAGCTTTAGCTTGAGACATTTCTTGATAAGGGATTCATCACGTTTAGTATCTCTACGAGGGGTGCATCAATATTGTTAGCATGAAAAGACGTGGATTTACAACTTGTTATCTTATATGAGTGATATGTTTAATCAACTCCAGAGATCAGTGGTTTATTCAGAATTTGACTTGAAGTGATTATCATCAGTTGAACATTTGAGTTGAGTATATTTTAAAGACGGCTTTTCATACCAGATATGGGCATTATAAATTTGTGGTTAAATTGTTTGAATTACCAAATGTTTCAGTGGTATTATTGGACATTCCGAATTGTTCCGGTAACCATAATGGGATTGCTTTGTGAGAGGCAATGGTTTGTGAAAGCAAGGCATTATGTCTTCTTGTTAGAGGATATATTATTTTGAGGAAGTTTCAACTCAGACATGGTTATTGATCCTTTAAATAAGGAAGCAACAGTAATTGGAGGAATTCCACTTCAGTATCAGAAGTATGTAGTCTGTTGAGATTGGCATATTGTCAGAGATTCATTGATGGATTTCTAAGGTGGCTACTCGATTAACTATTTGGCACAGAAGGATACACTTTCTCGATGGATTGGTAAGAGTGAAACGAGTTTTAATTGTTGAAACGAGAGTTGATGACAACTTCAGTATTGATATTGCTTAATGGATTTAACTAGTATTACAGTTATCTAGAGGATATGATCAGTGTTACTATTTTCTAGTGGATATGTCGAGTTTTACTATTATAGTGGATCTGATAAAATTATTATTCATGGTGATGCCTTAAAGAGTGATTGAGATGTTCATCGCTTCAGAATTGTAGGGTAACAATGAGTGCTTTGAGAAGATTGATTCCTTATGAACAAAAATCATCCTACCCATAATTTGAGATTTATTGCGATTATACATCCATTGCATTAGTGAATGACTTTGATGGAGCTATATTTGAAGTGTTTACCAACCATGAGAGTTGAAGTATTGTTTTTTTTCAAAGAAAGTTACAGATGAGACAATGCAAGTAGAATACATGTTATATCATCTGGGAAAGGCAAGTGTAGTAGAGGATTTGACATATGGGAGTCTTTGTGAGTCGAGGCATGTGATGATTTTGCGATTGTGGAAGCTTTAAGTTTCTACTCTATTGAATGATTTCAACTATAGAAAATTACTAGTGGAATGAATGATGATAGACAACACGACTTTGTTCGTTGCTAGTGATGGAACTTTAACTTTTGTAGCAGAGTATGTAGTCGATACTTAGTGGAACCAACACGTATAACGGAATTCAACTACATGTACTTGAAGAGTATTGAGATAATTTGAAGAGTTACATTTTATTTTTTGACACGAGGAATTCTAAGCATTCAACTAAGTCCTTGAGCTGCGAATAATTTGGAAGTAAAATATCAGTGACCAGTTGGCTTGTCACAAGCCTTTGAGATTTTTGAGTGGATATGAATCTATTGCGAAAAGTTTTATTGAAGGAGTTACACTGAATAGATGAGAACAATGATGTTGATTGATAGCGGATTGGTTACCAAGTTTTCTCACCTTATCTATTTTTAGGGTATAAATGTTAATTCAAGTTGTTACTTATTTGTTCAGAAGATAGTGCGATTTCATGGGATTTAGTACAGGTTTTCATCCTCAGACAGATGGCCAGTTAGAAAGAACCATTCAGATTCTTGAGGACATGTTGAGAACTTATTCAGTTGATTCTTAGAATTCGTGGGATATACCTTTACTTCTCATGGAGTTTGCTTAATATATCAATTCTTTTGGGATATGGGGAAGAGTTAGAGATCGGGCTTGTATTCCTTCTCTTGACAAGATTTATAATGTATTCCATGTTTCTCTGCTTCGCAAATCTGTATATGATCCATCTCATGTGTTATCTGAGGTTCCTGAGGATAGTGAACCGAGTATGTCTTATGAGGAACACCCAGACCAAGTCATCGATTCGAAGGTTCAAGAATTGAGAAATGAGAGTATTCCTTTTGCTCGAGTGTATAGAGAAACCATAATGTGGAAGAATCAACTTGGAAGTTTTCGGGATGAAATGAAAAGAAAGTATCCTTGGTTATTTTATTCGTTTGGTAAGTTATCCTAAAATTCGGGACGAAATTTCTTTAAGGGGGAGTGATTGTAAGGACCCCAAAACCACCCTAATTTTCTTAACTTAAAATGGAACTTTTATGTGCATTTTATGTATTAGAAAATATTTTTATGACTTGCATATATTATTTGAGTATATGTGTTAGTTAATGTGTTAGTAGAAATTTTGTTAGAAGGAATAAATGAGTTAGTTGAAACTTTAGGGTCCAAAGTGTAACTTTAAAGTTCAGGGGCTTAATTGTTCAACTTGGAAAGTGGAGGGGTTTAGTGGAAAATTCTAAAAAGATTTTTTTATAAAACACTCTTATCCTCCCACCTCTCTCTGCGTTTTATAAACTGCACACACACACACACTAAATTAAGGTTCTACTCTCTCTGTATCCACGAAGAAAAAAAGTAAGTTCAACCCATTTCGATTTAATTCTTTTTATTTACTTATCCGTTTTAAAAACTAATTATATAAAAATGATCAGGGCGTTGAGTAGGTCATTTCTACCCGATCAAATATTATTTCAGCGATACTTTTTCCGGGAAATAGGTAAGTTACTAATTCCCCTTTAAATGTTAAAATGGTCATATATATGTTATATATGCTATATGTGTTGTAAAATCATGTTTTGAATAATTTTGTGATACTTGTTTATTTGGGACAAAGGGAGTATAATTATACTGGGTAAGTGACTTGGTTTGGTTTGGCTCAAAGTAGTATTAAAGTTGTTTTGAGACTGATTTTATTCAAGTGTTGTACTTGTGGGACGGTGAAACGAAAGGAGTATAGTTGTTCAAGTTTGGCCTGGCGGGTGTGTTGGGCGGCCGCCCAAATAGGGCGTGCGACTGCACACTTATCTGGAAGATTTTTGTCTTGGGACAGAGTGTTTTGGGCGGCCGCACAGTCTGGTGTGGGCGACCGCCCAGGGTTGCTGAAATAGTTGAGTTGTTTCATTTCAAGTGATTTAAAGTTCAAGTTTGGTCTAGGTCTTAGGTGATAACCTAGATTACCTAGAGGGTTGTTGTGGAACACCTTGTGTGTGAAATTGGTTCCTTTGTGAACAAATATGTTATGGAATGTGAATAAATGTTTCATGGGATTTGGTTGAACATATTTTGATGTGTGTTGGATTGGTTCATCTTTGTGATGTGTTTGGCTTGATTCCCTACTTTGGAATCATTGCCCCCGGTTGTTGTTTAAGCAAGTATTCATTACTGTGTTCTCGTGTAAAGTCCAGCTGGTACTTCTTGTTGTGGTGTCGGGACAGTGGTAGGGATTACATCATTGTAAGGCTTCTATCATTGGTTTCCCATTGTTTATGATATCGGGCAGTGGTAGGGATTACAATGGCACACGAGCCAAGTTCATTGTAAGGCTTCTATCATTGGTTTCCCATTTTTAACCCCCTTCATTAGGCCAAAGGTTGGGCACTTTGGGTTATGACTTGGTGTCATTTTCCCCTCTTGTTGTTGTTGTTATTGTTTGGTTCATGAACCCGTTTCAGCCCTTTGGTGCTGCTCAGTTGATACCTCTCTGATGGTTATGTTTGTTTCGAGTACGGGATCCCGGCTTCAGCTATTTATGCTACTCAACTGGTTTTCTCAGATGGTTCTGTTTGTTTCGAGAACCTTGGCTCAAAGTATCCACGTATGAGTGTTTATTTCCGCCTTATGTGGACGGTTGGCGATAGGGAGCCTCTCATGTTATGTGCTATATGCTATATGATTATTTGTTGATATTGTTTCTTTATGATTATCATATCAGCATGTAACGTAGTTGCATTTTAGTAGCTTAGTGAGATTCATTCTCACCCTTTATTTGTTTACTGTTTTAGATAAAGGCAAGTACAGGGAATAGGACACTTGCACGGGAGGACGTCGTGGTGGTAAGAGTTTGGGATATGAGTCTTGTAAAGGCTACATTATGTAATGTATAACCTTTTGGGGTAGAGTATCCGTGACTTCATCATCTTTTAAAACTTATATTTTGGAAAATGTTGGTGTTTGTGTATTTGTAAACAAAGTTTGTAAGCCTTCGGGCTAAGTACTTCCTTTTGGAAGTTGTTTGTAAAGTTATTCTAAAGTGTTAAACTTTTATGAAAGTATATTTCGAAAAGAAAGAAAAAGTTCTTAAAATCTTTTATGACTTCTTCCGATCGTGTCCCGAGCGTGGGGCCAAGTAAGACCACGGGTCTGGGGCGCGACAATAAGCATCACATAACACATAGTATGAGAGATAACATCAACTCATATACCACAATTAACACATAGGCCACACTCCGGTGGATACCAAGCCAAGGTTTACCCAATAACCATAACTGTCTGAGAATACCATCTGAGAAAACCAACTGAGAAAACCATCTGAGCAGCATAAATAGCTGAAGCCGGGATCCCGAAAACCAAACTATAACCATAAGAACCCAAGTAACCAGAGAGGAAAATATGACACAAAGTCATAACCCAAATGCTCACCAAATGAAGCAATTCATCCCATCCAAGGCCAATCTGGACTGGGGAAACAGAGAAGGCACAGTGGACACTTTATAGTAAACTTGGCTTGTGTGCCACTATAATTCTCCCACTGCCTGACACGAGGTACCAATGTAAAAACTTATAGTGAACATAACATGTACCACTATAATTCTCCCATTTCCTGACTCCACAACAAGACCAGCTGGACTTTTCACAAGAAGCACAGTAATGAATACTTGCTAAACAACAACAACCGGGGCAATGATTCTAAAATAATGAACCAAGCCAAACACATCAAAGATGCACATAAAAATCACTCACAAAGAGTCTACTACAACATGATTCAAGGTCACAATAAAATCTTGCACACACTTGAACACCCTTCTCATTAACCATGATAATATCCCATGACACTCATATATTGGTCCTAGAAAATACCCCAAAGATTAAACCAAAGTTAACCTTCTATACCTCACCTCAACCAAACTATAAGATTCAGGGGAAAGTGTGCGGCCGCCCAAAACAGGGTGTGCGGTCGCACACATTCTGATTTCTCAAGAACAAAACCTTCAAGATAAGTGTGCGGCCGCACGCCCCTTTTGGGCGGCCGCCCAACACACTCGACAGGCCAAAAACCAAAATGATTTACACTCATTCCGTTTCACCGTCCCAAAAGTACAACACTAACGTTATAACTTTATTAAGACTACAAAATTAATACTACTTTGAACCCGACCAAACCAGCATACTAAATACTCCCTTTGTCCCAAAATTACAAGTATAACAAATATTACCCAAATCACAAAATAACAATTACAAGTATCAGATATAGCATATATGACCATTTTAACATTTAAAGGGGAATTAGTAACTTACATATTTCCGGAAAAAGTATCGCTGAAATAAGTTTTGTTCGGATAGAAATGACCTATTCGACGCCCTCGTCATTTTTATATAATTAGTTTTTAAAACGGATAAGTAAATAAAAAGAATTAAATCGAAATGAGTTGAACTTACCTTTTCTTTCTTTAACCCTAGGAAACGTAGAGAAAGTTGCAGAAAAGTTTTACACAGAGAAGGAGAAGAGAAAGATAAGTTATACTAGATTTTTATCCCATTTTCCATTTTAATCACTCTAATTTCCATTTGAACACTTTAACCCCTAAAGTTATATTTTCACAAAGGACCCTAAAGTTTCAACTTAATCAATTAACTCCTTTAACCTTTATTATTACTAACTAAGTAAATAACACAAATAATCAAGTATGATATGCAAATTATAAAATATGATGCAACACATAAAATGCACACATAAGTCAAATAAAATCTCCAAAAATATAAAATAAATAGGGACGGGTTTTTGGGTCGCTACAATCACTCTCCCTTAAAGAAAATTCATGCCGAATTTTAGGGTTACTTACCGAGGCCCTCAAACAACCAAGGGTACTTTCTCTCGATCTCCTCCCGAAGTTCCCAAGTTGATTCTTCCACATTATGGTTCCTCCACACAACTCGAACAAGAGGAATACTTTTATTTCTCAACTCTTGGACTTTAGAATCAATCACTTGGAGCGGATGATCCTCATAAGACATACTCGGCTCAATATCCTCGGGTACCTCAGATAAAACATGATAAGGATGATACACATACTTCCGAAGCATAGAGATATGAAACACATTATGGATCTTATCAAGAGAAGGGGGTAATGCAAGACGATAAGCCCGATCTCCCACTCTTCCAAGAATCTCAAATGGACCAATATACCTCGGAGCAAGCTTGCCTTTATTTCCATATCTTCGAATACCAATCTTAGGGGAAACCTTAAAAAACACAAAGTCACCTTTTTCGAACTCAAGGTCTCGCCTTCGATGATCGGCATAGCTTTTCTGTCTACTCTGGGCAGTACTCAAACGATCCCTAATAAGTTTAACCTTCTCAACTGAATCATTAACCATCTGAACACCCCAAATCTTGGCTTCTCCCACTTCATCCCAACAGATAAGAGACCGACATTTTCTCCCATACAAGGCTTCATAAGGAGCCATCCCAATACTGGACTGAAAACTGTTATTATAAGCAAACTCAACGAGAGGCAAATGAATATCCCAAGAATCTGCAAAATCAACTGAACAAGCCCTCAACATGTCCTCAAGAATCTGAATAGTTCTTTCTGACTGACCATCTGTTTGAGGATAAAAAGTTGTACTAAATCTCAATTCTGAACCCAAAGCCTTCTGAAATGCTTGCCAAAACCGAGATGTGAATCCAGGGTCACGATCAGACACAATGCTCACTGGAACTCCATGTAACCTCACGATCTCATTAATATACAAACTTGCAAGCCTTTCCATAGAATAACCAATCTCAATAGGTAGAAAATGAGAAGACTTTGTCAATCTATCAACAATCACCCAAACTGCATCAAACCTTCTTCGAGTACGAGGTAACCCTGTCACAAAATCCATAATAACATGTTCCCACTTCCATTCCGGAATCTCTAATGGTTGAAGCAATCCTGTGGGCCTTTGATGTTCAGCTTTAACTTGTTGACATGTTAAACACTTGGATACATAATCCGCTATTTCCCTCTTCATATTATTCCACCAAAAGTGTTGCTTCAAATTCTGATACATTTTAGTACTCCCGGGATGAATAGTATACCTCGATTTATAGCCTTCATCAAGAACTTGGCGTTTAATCCCATCAACATTAGGCATACACAATCGACCTCTGAAAGTCAATACCCCTTCAGAACTGAGGGAGAAATCCTCAAATTTACCATCTTTGATTTTATCCATAATCTTTACCAACTTCTGGTCATCCTTCTGAGCTTCCTTTATTTGTTGAACTAAAGTTGGTAATACTCGAATGTTCGCAAAAATAGCTCCATGCTTTGACTCATAAGGACTCCAATCTCGAGCATCCTCCAACATCTTCCATTCCCGCACCATCAATGAAGCTACATAAGACTTCCGGCTAATAGCATCAGCTACCACATTTGCCTTGCCGGATGATAAGAAATGGTGCAATCATAATCCTTCACAGCTCCATCCATCTTCGCTGTCTATTATTCAACTCTTTCTGGGAGAAAAGATACTTCAAACTCTGATGATCTATGAAAATCTCAAACTTTGCTCCATAAAGATAATGTTTCCACTTGTGCAACACAAAGACAATAGCTGCAAGCTCCATGTCATGGGTAGGATAATTCTGCTCACTCGGAGTCAACTTCCTCGAAGCATATGCAATTACCCTTCCATTTTGCATTAATACACACCTGAGGCCTTCTTTAGAAGCATCACTATATATTACCAAATCATCATTACCATTAGGTAGGGCAAGAATAGGAGCTGTAGTCAATCTCTTCTTCAACTCTTCAAAGCTAACTTGACATTTTTCATTCTACACATAAGGAACATTCTTTCGAGTCAACTGAGTCAAGGGAGTTGCAATCTTAGAAAACCCCTCAATGAACCTTCTATAGTACCCAGCTAACCCCAATAAGCTTCGAATTTCTGTAACTGATTCTGGCCTCTTCCAATTCACAATAGCCTCAACTTTGGATGGATCAACTGATATACCTTTATTAGAAATCACGTGCCCAAGAAAAGATACTTCATCGAGCCAAAAAGCACATTTACTGAATTTAGCAAACAACTGCTTCTCACGGAGAATAGATAAAACCATTCGTAAATGCTGTTCATGCTCCTCCCGGGAGTTGGAATAAACAAGAATATCATCAATAAATACAACCACGAAGGTATCAAGATAAGGTTTAAAGACCCTATTCATCATATCCATAAAAACAGCCGGAGCATTAGTCAACCCGAAAGTCATAACAAGAAACTCATAATGGCCATATCTACTACGGAAAGCAGTTTTAGAAATGTCTTCAGAACGGATTTTAACTGGTGGTACCCACTCCTCACGTCAAGTTTTGAAAAGACAACCGACCCTTGAAGTTGATTAAATAAATCATCAATATGAGGAAGCGGGTATTTATTCTTTATAATTACCTGATTCAGCTTTCTGTAGTCAATACACAACCTCAAGGACCCATCTTTCTTTTTGACAAATAATACTGGAGCTCCCCACGGCGATACACTAGGACGAATGAATCCTTGATCAAGTAGCTCTTGTAACTGAACCTTCAACTCTTTCAATTCAGCTGGGGCCATTCTGTAAGGTGCCTCAGATATAGGAGTCGTACCTGGAAGTAAGTCAATACAGAACTCGATTTCCCGGTCAAGAGGCATAGCATACTCAGAAGAAAATACATCTGAAAATTCTTTAACAATAGGCACATCTTCAATATCAGGAACCCTTTTAGTAGTATCAAGAACACTAGCCAAATACCCCGCACAACCACGGTTCAACAACTTTCTAGCCTTCACATAAGAAATAATTCTAATCTTTCTACCCCAGGGAACAGTTTCAAAAGTAAATTTAAGAACATTAGGGATAGAAACTGTGACCACTTTTTTAGCACAATCAACAGACGCATAATATTTACCCAACCAATCCATACCCAAGATAACATCAAAATCTTGTAATGGTAAGATAACTAAATCAGCAGGTAAACATGCTCACGTATATACACATCACAAGAATGCAACACCTCATTGGTCACCAGACACTCCCCTATAGGAGTAGACACCTCTAACACATAAGGTAGAGATTCAGAAGACAAATACAATCGAGAAGCAAAATGCACAGACACATAAGAATGCGATGAGCCAGGATCTATAAGTATACGTGCTCTCAAACTAGACACAGAAATAATACCTCCTATCACATTAGAGGAATCTAAAGCCTGTTGTTGAGAAATGGCAAAGACACGACCCTGAATCTTAGGCTTTCCTGAAGAATCCCTCTTCTGGCCCTGAGAAGACCCAACTACATTTCCCGATGCCTGCATCTTAAACTTAGGACAATCCCTCTGAAAATGTCCCAACTGAACACAGTTCAAACATTTGCCCTGTTTCTTCCAACATCTTTCTTCTGAATGCCCTTCTTTCTGACAATAATTACAGACTCCTCTGCTCTGACTTCCAGAAGTGTTACTTTGATTTCTATTACCTGACTGTCTTTAAAAAGACCCTTTGAATTGTGAAGATCCACCTTGATTTCCTTTATTATCACCACGTTGTTGTTGTTGCCTAACTTGCTTCCCTGCGCCTAACAACTCCATTTTCCTCTTATGTTCCTCAATATCATGCTCCACCTGGTAGGCTCGATCAACTGCATCCTGAAAATCTTGCAACTTGTGGGATACTAGCTGAGTTCTGATCACAGTATTCAAACCTTTCACAAACCTCGTAGCCTTCCTTTCCTCAGTTGCCACTAAGTGAGAACAATACCTGGACAACTCTGAAAATTTAGCTGAATACTAAGCAACTAACATAGAACATTGCTCCAAGCTAAGAAATTCCATTTGCTTCCTGTCTTGATCTACTCGGGGAATGAAGTGTTCTTTAAACTTTCCCAAAAAATTCTCCCAAGTGTAAGGTACATGAGTCTCATCCCATTTAGTTTTCAAAGTTTTCCACCAATGCTCGGCAGCTCCATTCAGCTTATAGGTAGCAAACCTGACTTGATCTTCCTCAGAACATCTCAAAGCATCAAAGATATTTTCCATTAATTCAATCCACCTTTCAGTCTTAGATACATCAGGCTCTCCATCATACTCCATAGGCTTCATTTTCAGAAACTGTTCTAGGCCATATCTTGGTTGTACCTGTTCCCTCCCTTGCCTCTGATCATTTAAAGTTTTCATTGCTGCTTCAAACATTCCTTGAAACATAATTCGAGCCTCTTCTCTGGCATCCCCTTGCCCCGAAGAGCCAGCCTGATCTCCTTCATTCTCAACCATTTTTAATGAATACCTGCATAGAACACTCAACGTTACTCACTCTAAACTCTACTACCCTCCTAGGTCATTTAGTCATTCTAGACCATCTACAACCTAGCTCTGATACCAACTGTCGCGCCCCAGACCCGTGGTCCTACTTGGCCCCACGCTCGGGTCACGAGTGGAAGACGTTATAAAACACTTTTGAAAATTTTTCGAAATGTATTTTTATAATGTTTAACAAAATCACACTTGAAGTTCAAAGACTTCATCTAACTTTAAACAAACTTTACAACCAACGTTCACAACGAAAGTACTTAGCCCGAAGGTTTACAAACTTTTAAACAAATGTACATACACCAACATTAACCAAAATAGCTGTGACCATAAGAAGTACGGGTACTCTACCCAAAAGGTTTTACATTTACATAATGTAACCTTCACAAAACAAGTCCCAACTCTTACCACTCCAACGTCCTCCCGTGCCAAGTGTCCTATCCCCTGGACCCGCCTTTATCTAAAATAGTAAACAAATAAAGGGTGAGAATGAATCTCAGTAAGCTACTAAAATGCAACTACGTTTCATGCTAAAATGATAATCATAAAGAATAGTATCATAAGCATCATATAGCACATAGTATGAGAGATAACATCAACTCATATACCACAATTAACACATAGGCCACACTCCGGTGGATACCAAGCCAAGGTTTACCCAATAACTATAACTGTCTGAGAATACCATCTGAGAAAACCAACTGAGAATACCATCTGAGCAGCATAAATAGCTAAAGCCGGGATCCCAAAAACCAAACCATAACCATAAGAACCCAAGTAACCAGAGAGGGAAATATGACACAAAGTCATAACCCAAATGCTCACCAAAGGAAACAATTCATCCCATCCAAGGCCAATCTGGACTGGGGAAACAGAGAAGGCACAGTGGACACTTTATAGTGAACTTGGCTTGTGTGCCACTATAATTCTCCCATCGCCTGACACGAGGTACCAATGGAAAAACTTATAGTGAACATAACATGTACCACTATAATTCTCCCATTGCTGACTCCACAACAAGACCGACTGGACTTTTCACAAGAAGCACAATAATGAATACTTGCTAAACAACAACAACCGGGGCAATGATTCTTAAATAATGAACCAAGCCAAACACATCAAAGATGCACATAAAGATCACTCACAAAGAGTCTACAACAACATGATTCAAGGTCACAATAAAATCTTGCACACACTTGAACACCTTTCTCATTAACCATGATAATATCCCATGACACTCATATATTGGTCCTAGACAATGCCCCAAAGATTAAACCAAAGTTAACCTTCTATACCTCACCTCAACCAAACTATAAGATTCAGGGGAAAGTGTGCGGCCGCCCAAAACAGGGTGTGCGGTCGCACACATTCTGATTTCTCAAGAACAAAACCTTCCAGATAAGTGTGCGGCCGCACGCCCCTTTTGGGCGACCGCCCAACACACTCGACAGGCCAAAAACCAAAATGATTTACACTCCTTCCGTTTCACCGTCCCAAAAGTACAACACTAACGTTATAACTTTATTAAGACTACAAAATTAGTCTCAAAACAACTTTAATACTACTTTGAACCCGACCAAACCAGCATACTAAATACTCCCTTTGTCCCAAAATTACAAGTATAACAAATATTACCCAAATCACAAAATAACAATTTCAAGTATCAGATATAGCATATATGACCATTTTAACATTTAAAGGGGAATTAGTAACTTACATATTTCCGGAAAAAGAATCGCTGAAATAAGTTTTGTTTGGATAGAAATGACCTATTCGACGCCCTGATCATTTTTATATAATTAGTTTTTAAAACGGATAAGTAAATAAAAAGAATTAAATCGAAATGAGTTGAACTTACCTTTTCTTTCTTTAACCTAGGAAACGTAGAGAAAGTTGCAGAAAAGTTTTACACAGAGAAGGAGAAGAGAAAGATAAGTTATACTAGATTTTTATCCCATTTTTCCATTTTAATCACTCTACTTTCCATTTGAACACTTTAACCCCTGGAGTTACATTTTCACAAAGGACCCTAAAGTTTCAACTTAATCAATTAACTCTTTTAACCTTTATTATTACTAACTAAGTAAATAACACAAATAATCAAGTATGATATGCAAATTATAAAATATGATGCAACACATAAAATGCACACATAAGTCAAATAAAAATCTCCAAAAATATAAAATAAATAGGGACGGGTTTTGGGGTCGCTACATATTTAGTGGGTCAAGCCTTCAGACTTGGGTCGTTACAAATGGTGTTATAGTGGGTTTCGGTCGGGAGGAACAAAGTGTTGTGCAAAATAATTTGCTACACCTCAGAGAAGATGGGAGTCACCTCTTGAATCCTACAATGCCCGGGGTTCTGATCCTATTGGGCTTTGTCGGACACGACAATGATTCTAAGTAGGGGAGATTGTAATATCTCACATCGAAACTTATATGAAGTTGGAGCGGTCCTTAATAGTCCCACTGTTGGGTTTTGCATTATAATGCGCAGCGGAATAAATCCAAAAGCCTAGATCCATACATGATGATTAAATTAATACGGAGATGAATTTATGATACTAACCGTGATGATGCTTTAAAATTTTCAGATCTTGAATCTTTGTTCTTCGTGCTCTTGAATCACGATCGCAGGATCACACCTTGAATTGATGAATCACGAACTTGGAGGAGTTGAGATCAACGCCCTCTATGTGTATCCATACACGAACAAATATCAAGAACACTTCTTGATCTGGACTGCTAGATCCAAAGTGGCTATATGAAAACTAGGGTTCTTGTTCTTGAGGAAAAAAAAGACTAGTCTCTCTTGGAGACTTACAATATTGATTACAATAATCACTTATGACATAGGGTTTTGAGAGGGGGTATTTATACCTTTAAAACCCAACTAGTTTAGGTTCCAAAAACTAATTCCCGTCAAAACTCGGAGTCAAAAATCGAAATCCCATCAACCAAGAGGTCCGACCGGGTAGCACTAAGGGTCCGACCGGGTATGGACATAGGTCCGTCCGGATCTCACCTAGGGTCCGGCCGGGTCCATCCCTTGGTCCTCCCGGGTCTACTCCTATTCCAGATTTCCTCTTAAAATCCAATTTTAAGACTTTCCAATTTAGCCCTTTTTTGAATTCGTTCTTTTGTGTGTGACCCCATATGATTTTATTATGTTGGCAATGTTATCAAAACCATTTGATAACATACATCATGAGCGAACTCTAGCAAGCCATCATGACTACCCAATTAATATAACTTGTCAAAAGTTCGTGAATCCTATTATATATAATATAACAATCCCTTTGTCCACGATGTCATTGAGCGTAAGCCATGGTCAATGGTCAACTTATAATGCCCAATAATTTTCCCGATTCCAAATAGTTAATAATACAAATGACATTGATCGTATCAATCTATTTGAGCATGACCATGCATTTCATCAATACTATCCATCGAGAGTCCCAAGCTTGACACCTCTCATGAAGAGGGACAAATTACATCTTCACTTATTACACTTCCCTACATAGCTTTGATCATGCCAATCATATCCTTTATAATTACTTGGTTAAGAGTAACGTTTAAATATGTCAAATATGATCTCCACTATGTGGAAGATCGTAATAATCTCAGGTATAATGATTCAATGGTATAATTATTTTAGAGGTTTAATTATGACATCATGACCATGACATAAACCTCATAGTTGAGTCATGTTGAGTATGTATTCATCAACACACACACATAAGTTTAACCTGTATCCCATACACATGATCATCAAATGATCATCGAAATAAACTTACACTAGTTCTTCATAAGTACTAGGGACGTAGATTATTATAACAAAACATGTAACAACAAATAATAATCTAAAATATCTCTTTATATAAATGAAAAATTGATAACAAATATTGCCAAACAACGTGTCAATAACATGCCTAGGGCATATACACCAACAACCCACAAACTACCATTGAAAATCAATCATTTATTAGACTTTTGGAGGCCTGTGATGGGATGAGGTTAACCCAAATGAGAAGGTGCTCAGTAGGTCAATGCGCTTGTGAAATGGGACGAGCCTTCGGGCTCAGGTCGTTACACATTCAATGTCATCTCTATCGCCGCTAATAGTGCTAATTTTTAGTTCAATTCTCAAACCAAAATTGGACATTTTGCCAGTTTGGGTGTTACACCCAAAATAGAACATCCAAAAATAGAAAGTTTTTATTACTTTTTATGAATAGGACCCACTTGTGATACTCACAATAACTTTTCATTTATTATTCACTTTCCACTTTCTATCTCCTTCATACTCACAACACTTACTTTTCAAATCACTATTTACGATAAAAAAATAGTATTCCTTAATTCCCCTATCAGGATCAAAAGTTTTATTTTGAGTGGGACGGATAGAGTATAAAAAAAATAAAGTACAATGTTCTTCAGTACTCTTTCTGTCCCGGAATAAATGTCATACTTTCTAATTTAGTATGTCCCAAAATAAATGTCGCTTTTAAAAATAAGATATCAAATTTAGTGATCTTCCTATACACCCATTTTAACATACACAAGCTGTCGCGACCCCGACCCCGCGGGCCGGGAGCTCGCGAGCTGGACGTCGACTTAAAACAATAAAACACCAAAATACTGAAGATAAAAATTCCCTTTAGTACAAAAGATGATACACGGTTTTAGAAATCCAAAACTTAACAACAATACTAAACCACTAGTATAAGCTCCACAAGCTTACACCAAAATACAAAATATTACAACTTCTTAATGACGTCACAGTTTGGTAATACTATCCCAAAGATTATACATTTAAGTAATGCAAACCTAACAACAACCTGCCCAAAAGTCACGATCACTCTCGACGTCCTTCTCGTGATCAGCGAGTCCTATTACTTTCCTCCTGGGGGGGGGTTTAAGGAAAAACAAAGATAAAAAGAAAGGGGGGTGAGATAAATCTCAATAACCCACTTATGCAACTATATGACATGCTATGATGCAATAAACAATAATAAAACTCACATAGCACGTAGCAATTAGCAGTTAACAGATAGCAGCGGAAATAAACAAGTAACAAAGGATATTAGGCCAAGGTTTCCACCAAACGGATATAATAAGAAAACCCTGCGCAGCTTCAATCGATCGACCAAACAACCCAGCTTCAATAGATACCTAGGTCTTAGAATTACTTAATCCCAATCATGTCTACACTTAGGGTGCCCCATTTTTATTAGAACCTTTTTAGGTACCCTTAGGATCCTTTGTGACCAAGCACAGGTGTATTTCAACTCTTCATTCAAGACAAACCAGCAAGAGGAAGCAAATCAGCAGACCAGTAAACAAGTTGCCGATCAACTCTATTCTTTACATGCGACAAGTTGCCGATCAACTTGCTACAGAAGTTGCCGATCAACTCCATTCACAACATGCCGATATGATAGACAGTCTGCACTATCAGTCAGGTGACATCATTTCATTAAAGTCAACCTTGCTGATTGTCTCTATACTGTTTTACCATAAAGTAGTTTACCTGCTCTGTAATGATTTCTACGCCGTCTGACACATAGCTACTTTAGCTATACTCTGTCTCTACTTGCTTTTGCAGGTAACCGGTTGAGACAAAGGGGTCTTTACCCATCAGACTTTTAAGGCACGCGTATCTTCGCCATTAATGCCAAGGATACTGCATTAAATGCTCCTCACCTACCCAGCTGGAAATTCAAATGTTATCCTTCTTCAACAAGCTAAGACATTAACTCCTCCTATATATAGAGGACTCAGTGCATTGAAGAAGGTTGGTGATTTTAGTGCATTGAAGAGAGTTGGTTGTTTGCAGCATTCATTGAAGCTCAAACATTCCTTGTCCAGATAATCATTAGATCATTTAATAGGACATACACTTGTGCACAAACTCTACAACACTGTTAGTATTCCCGAACTAGATTATTTTAAGGAATACGTTGTCTGAGTTTTCACACACCCACCTGAGTGAGATAAGTTCTTTTGAACTTGCCGCTTAAATACACTTGGTCAGATATTTGTTTTACGATTCATTAAACTATCTCTAGAATTTAGTCTTTGTATCCGGCAAAGCCGCTCTTGTAATAGACTAGGGATATTTAATAGTGCTCTTAACCCAAATCCAAGTTCTGACCAAACTTGGTAGAGGACGTAGCAGTATTTACACTGTGAACCTCTCCAAATCTCTGTGTCCTCTGTTACTTACTGTCCTTGCCGGTTGGAACTCTATCACCGGCAAATCATTACTGTTCTTGCTGACTCATCATCATTTCCATTGACCAATCTCTTGAAACTGCATTGAACTTTAGAAACTACTTTGTGTTTAAACCAAGCTCTCAAAACCTTTTTATAAACTGATTTTGTGTGAGTTAAAAACAGTCATATCTTCTCCGCTGCGCTTACTGAAAATAGTTTGCAATCTGATAAGTGACTTTGCATTTATAAAAGTGTTTCTTTGAAAAAGCTTTAATTAGGCTATTCACCCCCCCTCTAGCCTATTTTCCTACCAATTGGGCCTAACAAGATTACTGTGTGTGTGTGTGTGTGTGTGTGTGTTTGGTGAGGAAGAGAGTGAGGGAGAAGGGAGGTTAGGGAGAGATATTTAAAAATAGTTTCACAATTAACCCCTCTACTTCTACCTTGAACACATAAACCCTTATAACCCTCTTTCAACTAAAGCCCCTAACTTCACACTTAGCACAATTGATCAATTAAAAAGCTAGGTATGAAATATTATAAAACACAAAATGCACACATAAATAAATAATTTACTACTAAGAAAATAGATACGGGTTTTCGGGTCGCGACACAAGCATTGCAATGCCATGAAAAGTGTTACTCTAAACATATGAATACATTCGAATCATAACTAAAAACTTAAAAACGTTAAATTGTCAACTATGACATTTATTTCGCGAGAGAAGGAGTATAAAAAGTTTTCCTTAGTAGCAAATCTTATATATATATATATATATTATATATATATATATATATATTAAAGTTGAATAATACTAGTGGACAAAAAAAGTCACAAAATCTTGCTCACAAAATCCTAGGTGTAATGATTTTATTGGTGTTTTTAAGTAGAGTTTGGCGGGTCCGTTATCGATGCAACCAATAAAATATCGACACCTCATTTTGTGAGCAAGATTCTGTGAGCTTATTTTGTGCCCCTAGCATTTCTCATTAAAGTTGGTGAAGATAGCCATGGTGTTGCCATGTGAACAAGTCATAGGGAAATGAAGCATTTTGTGATGCCACATCAATTCCACCCTAATAAATAAGTGATTTTTCATTTTTTTTCTATTAGCTAATAGTATTAGATAATAGTATTAGTTATTATATAGGGTAACTATTATAATTAACTATTATAATAAATAATACTTATAATAGTAATAGTTACTATTATAGTTAACTTATGCTTATAATAGTAATATAGTAATAGTTACTATAATAGTTAATTATAATAGTTAACTATTATAGTTATTATTATAGTTACTATGGTAGTTAATTATTATAGTTAACTACTACCTCCGTCCCAGCTCAATGTGCACTTTTATTGTTCATGTGGTGAATTCATTCGAACTTTGACCATTATTTTGTGAAAATCTAGCTATTATTATACAATTTAAAAGTTGTTATTGTTTTATTGTTATGAATAGTATCAATAACATCTTTCAAAATTGCATAGAGATATGTGAATTGAGACTTAGTTCCCTTTTCGTCCGTTTCACCTCAATTGAGACTGCCCAAAATGGTAAACTTTTTAATATTTTATATTCACCCAACCCCACCCATTTAACCCCACTAATTGCCTCTCTTCATTTTTCACCACTCATTTTATCCAACCAACACTACTATTTACCCCACTCATTCTCTCTCTTCATTTTCCACCACACATTCACTACTTTCTCTTAATTATTGTGCCCTTTTTTTAGTCTCAATTCACATGAAACAGAGGGAGTATAAATTTTCATAAAATTAAGGTCAAAGTTCAGTCAAGTTGACCACAAAAGTCAAATAGTGCAAATTGAGCTGGGATGGAAGTAGTATTATATTTCACTATGAATAGTTAACTATTATATTTAACTATTAATAGTTAACTATTTATTTTAACAATTATATTTGCTATTAATAATTAATCACTATAATTATCTATTACAGTTAAAAATTATACAATTATTATTATTAAAAAATTAATTAATACTATTAAAAAAATAATGTATACTAAAATTGGTAAATTAGTTTCTCGTGTGCCGAGCACGGGTTACCGATAGTAACAAAGAAGTTAAAAAGAAAATGAGGGGAAAGTAGATAAAGGAAACAAGTCAAAATGAACGAGGAGAAGACTGCAGGATGGGATTAGGATGTACAGATTTAATATTCCTTTCAATTGAGCTTAATTTTGATGGAGTTAAAGAAAGATTAAGATGGCACAACGACCAATGTCAACCTCAATTAACAGAATTCTTCCAGTAAAGTGGACGCAAAGAAAAGAAAGCGGCCACCACCGGCCGGCCACCACCATCACTCCATAATTCTCTTTATCTAACTAAATTGCAATCAAATCTCTCATTCCCCACCATTAACAACGACCAATTTTACCCAATATAATCTCTAACCCTTTCATCTTCATGACCCATTAATCAACACCCCTTTTCTCTCTCTCTTTCTTTGAGCTTGGTCTGGCCGGAAAAAATGGAGAAAGAGGAAGGACTGGTGGTGCGAGGAAGGGTGGAGATTGATATGCGGCAGCCATTCCGGTCGGTTAAGGAAGCCGTCGCGTTGTTTGGAGAAAGGGTCTTAGCGGGGGAAGTCTATGCCAACAAACTTAAAGAGGTTCTTCATTTTTTATCCTAGTTATTTCAGAGCACTAACAGTCTAACACAGTCATATATGCGCATAATGCAAAAAAAATTGTGTTAATGTACTTTGAAACATGCAATATTAGATTGTGCAAGTGTAAGTATATTGTTAGAGACATTATCCCGTATCGGGAATTAACTACTAATTCGTCGGTTTTAAAAACATAGCCGTTTTGTTTTTAAAAGAGAAAATAATTTTAGTAGAATTCATTAAGTGCATTTTCGACCATCTGTCAGGTATAGATAGAGTATAGATTTTGATATTTAGGATTATTCAGTTCATATATGCTAGCAAACTCATATTCAAAGTTATAATGCACATTTGCACAATGGGGAAGTAAACATGGATTTGGAACTGCTACAACTATAAATATGTTATTCTCCTGCAGTAATAGGCATATATTTGGTCGTATTTTTATTTTGAGACGCGTACGGTAGAGATTAAATGAGTTGAACAAGTCTGTCGCTGAGTCGCACAAACAACCAATTTGATCTCCGTAGCCCATTATTTAAGGAGGCATCTATCTAAATACACCAATCATTGCGACGTAGTAGCAAATGCACACCATTGCAGCATTTTCGAGTCGGAGTAAACACTAATGTGTGTATGTGTTTGCTTGTTGGGCAGATGGAAAACAGAGATAATGAAAGTAAACAATACCAATCAAGAGTTGGAGTTGTAGCAGCAGAGCTTCAACAAACAAAGCAAAGCTTGGAAAAGGCCAAAGAAGAAGGCAAATTCATGTCTTATTACCTAATATCTCTCAAACAAGAACTTGAAGAAACAAAAAAGGAGCTAAAATCTTTGAAGACTACTAAAGAAATTGTACCCTTCAAGCAATTCCTAGTTGATAATCCTGACACCGAGGAGCTCAAGTTCATAGAAAATCCAACGAATAAAGGCGATAATAATTTCCTAAACCCCAAAACCGAGGATTCTGATGATGATGATGATGATGATGAAGTGGACATTGAGTTTGAAAAGAAGAGGTCTGTCAAGTTTGCTAGCCCTCCGTCACTGGCTAAGGTGATGGTTAGTAGAGATTTGGAAGATCAAAAACTAGTGACAAGCCCTTCTGTTAAGAAGAAGAGTAAATGGAAGAAGCCATTGTTTGGAGGGTTGTTTTCAAGAAAGAAGGCAAGACATGAAGATGGTGATCAATCTCCAAGAACACCCAAGGGTTTCAAGTGATCTACACATTTTTTTTTGGGTATTTGGCCAAGTTCAATAGTAGCTTTCTTAGATTATATTTTTGTATTTTTCGTGCGAAGATAGAGACGAATATCGCAAAATAAAAAAGGATTTGGAACCGTTGTTCTCAACAAGCGAGATTTGGACACATTTCACACTTTGTGAGATGGATTATTGAAATAACTAGTTGTTCGGATAGACCCACATATTTGTTTGATTTGTCTTGGTCATCCTCCTCGCAAATGAGAGAAATGCCTAGTATCACCTGATGGGGAGCAACGAAGACTGGAACATTGGGAACATCAGTTCTGTGTAAACTGTAAAATGAAATACACGTGACAATGCAAATGAAGTTGATGCAATGTGGAAAAACATTGATACTCATAGAAGGGTATTTTGGTCTTTTTTCTCTATTTTTTTTTTTTTTTTCCACATCAGTTCTGCAAATGTAACACATTCTTTGTTTTAAATCGTAAGGACCACAATTCCTTTGCTTACCTTCTTTTTGCCTTGGGCCATGTTGGTCCCTACGTCCTCCAGTATAAAATTATAAAAAATATGCTAGTTTGGGAAGTGTCAAGTGAGCTAGGACAACCAAAAATAAAATAAGTGTCAAGTGAGCTGGCACGGAGGGAGTATAAAATAAAATTACTCGTCAAATTTATGAAATGGAGGTAGTAGCACTTTATAGTTTCGTTAAGGCAATGGTTATTTTATGAGCAATGCTAGGGGCACAAAATAAGGTTACAAAATCTTGCTCACAAAATCAGGTGGCGATATTTTTGGTTGCATCGATAATAATGGACCCGGCCACACTCTAATTAAAAACACTAATAAAATCATGACACCTAGGATTTTATGAGCAAGA
Organism: Campanula takesimana; assembly: GCA_026119855.1. NCBI lineage: Eukaryota > Viridiplantae > Streptophyta > Magnoliopsida > Asterales > Campanulaceae > Campanula > Campanula takesimana. Next base: position 80,376 of record JAOWBW010002138.1, on the reverse strand, counting down.
TTTTATGACTTTTTTGTGCCCCTAGTATTATTCTTATTTTATTTACGTAAAAATACTTTGGCAACTACGATTGAGTAAGAACAAAAACAAGAAAACCATCTGTCTAAATCTCGATTAGTCATCACACGGTTATTTGAAGGGATTTTTCCTCTAGAGCCCATCCACACCCAAGTGTTATTACGTTTTAAAGAAAGGTATTTTCCAAATCTCAAATAAGGAGTTCACCTAAGATGCTAATTCCTCATACACCCTTGACCTTTATTGACTAGTCAAACAAAATCCCTAAATACCTAGAGCCGTCAATTTGGGCCGGCCCGTTGGGCTGGCACCGGCCCGCCATAGAATAAGGGTGGGTTTGGGCCTTAATTATGCCAACCCAAATAAAAGTGGGCCAATTTGGGCTAGCCCATTTGGGTCATGGGCCAAACGGGTTCGGGGCGGGCCAACCCACTTTTTTTGAACTTTTTTTTTTTTTTTTTTTTTTTTAAGTCAGCGACCTTTCTGCTCTGCCTTTTCTCTCAGCCTAGGGTTTCTTTCACTTTCCTACCTATTTTCTATCGCCTTTCTTTCTCTCTTTCGACCTTTCTCTCTCAAGTCTCAACCGGCGCCGCCAACATCGCCAGTCGCCACCATCGCCGGTCGCCGCGCGCCTGCTCTCTTCTCTGCCCTTCCGTCCATCGCCTTCTGTTCTGGTAAGTCCACCATCGCCATTGTCTTCTATCTATTAATTTTCCGTCCATCGCCTTTCTCTCTCTCTATCTATTCGATTCGACCTTGCTCTGTTTGATTTCACAACAATTTAGTTAGAAATGAAATAGAAATCACTGAAGCTACTCAAAATTAGTGACCAATTTTACGAAATTCGAATAAAATTTCGATTTTAGTAGATTTTACTAAAATAGAAACTTGAATTTTGATAGATTAGTCAAGTTGTAATGTAGATTTTATAACCATGAGCTTGATTTATATTTTGTTGTGTACTTTTTCTTTTGATGAAATTTTCTGACTTTTCTATTTTTTCTTCCTATTTTAGCATAATCTTCTTTTCCTAACTAAAATGGAAAAGAAGGCAAACCTACACCATGAGAATGTTTGTTCTCAATTTCTCATGTAATTTCCAATTCTTACTTGGACAGTCATCTAATTTCGTCAATCTTATTGGCAAGAGGGATTTCAATACCCTGATCACCAGATCTTAGAAGATCATTTTCAATGGTATTTTATATGAGAATGTGAGAGTCCTATGCTTTGTTTCTAATTCCCCTTTTTATCGTGATTGCTCCTGTCTTAGTTGATGTTGCATGCTGCATGAGGAAAACTGGCTTGTTGTTCTTGGACAATTAGGAATGTGAAAATTTCTCGATAACCTTCAATTCATTTACCTTTATTTTGGGATGTTGTAGCTCCTGTCTTAGTTGATGTTGCATGCTGCATGAGAGTGAAACTGTTGTTATTGCGGGAAAGTCTCAATTGGATCTTTATTTGGAGGAGCCAAAGCTTGAGTTTGCATTTTACGAAGATTTAGATGTCTTGGAACATTGGAAATGTCAGAAGCATCGTTACCCATTCTTGCGCGTATGGCATGTGATGTTTTATCTATTCCCATTACTACCGTTGCATCAGAATCGTCATTTTCCATTGGTGGTCGTATCCTTACCAAATATAGAAGTTGCATACTTCCTCGAAATGTGCAAGCTCTTATTTGTACTCGAAATTGGTTATATGGCTTTGGTAATTTTTTATCTCCTTCTATACTTAATGATTATTTAAATGTATTGCTTTATTGTCTTTTACATGACAATTATATTCGTGTTTTTATTAAAATGTAGGGGAAATCAATGAAGATGAAGATTTTTTAAAGCATCTCTATCAAGTTTATCAAGTGAAGGCTCCAATGTTGTTGAAGTCGAGGATTGAGTAAAGAATGTGGTTTCTGTTTGTGGTACTTTATTTGTTTTGTTTCATTTGTGTTGAACTATTATTGATGTTGGTTTTGTAATTTGTTAGTGGACTGCTTTTGTAATTTGTTAGTGATTGTGCAAGTTGTGCTTGGTGCAGTAACACTTAGTTTGGTTTTGGACCTTTTAGTGTGTGAAAGTGAAACTGTGAATTGTAAGTTTGTAACTACCTACTGTGACTCGGTTTGGTTTTTTGGACCTAAGTTTGTATTTGTAACCTACTGTGAGTCTATGACTCAGTTTTGGTTTTGGTGGGTGGACTGATGTTGGTTTTTTTTTTTTTTTTTTTGTAATATGCTTGGAATTTGGAAGGCTGGAACTGGAAGGCTGGAACCCGTATTTGTCTTGTCATGCCTTTTTTTTTTTTTTTTTTTTTTGTTGACCTTGGCCCGCCTGGCCCACTAACCCAAGGTGGGTTGGGCTGGGTTGGCATTTTCTCGGCCCGCCACGAATTTGGGCCACCCCGCCCGCCCCGTTTGAAGGTGGGTT
>JAOWBW010002138.1:0-77829 GCA_026119855.1 Campanula takesimana | reverse complement strand
TTGGTTAAGTTCCAGATGGACTCCGTTAAGTCTCGTGACTAAACTGAATAACAGTTCTAACTTTCTAGTCCATTCTGTCAAAAATTGCTTTTCAGAGTCGCGCGCCTCCGCCTCCTGAGGCCAGATGCGCGCGCCTTCCGCCGCCTAGGTGGGATGCGCGCGCTTCTGGGGTGTGTCAGTTGCAGATTCTGCCCAAGAATCTCTCCCTTGCTCATTATACATGATTTTGCCCGGGAAAGATTTCTTGGAGACTCCGTTTGGCTCCAAAAAACTCCCCTCTTCAACTATAAAAACCCCTCCAATCCATCATTGGAGGAGGACTTTTAGACCTTTTTCTCACTTCTTCTCTAAACTTTTCCTTGGGACTTCTTTTAGACCTTTTGTCAACAAAGCATTCAACACTTCTTCAAGGCTTTTCAAAAGGTTCTCTTCAAAGGATACTATAGGTAAATGTCTTAAGCATTTTTCTTCTCCTTCTTCTTCTTTTCTCCAATCAAATGTGCAATCACCCAAAACCATTTGGGACATGACACCAATGGTCCTTTCATTACATTGAATTGGCCTAGGAGTCATCTCCCTACATTTAAACTTTAAAACCTTTTATCATCATTCGAATAGGAAGAATACATTTATCTTAAAGTGAATTATGAACAAACAAGACCGACTTTGCTCGGCGAAATGGGTGTTTAAGTACTTCCCATTTCGTAACCTAACCCCCGAACCCCTCATCCCAAAGAATCTCTGTTTTCGTAAATCAAACTTAGGCTCATAAACATTAGGTTTTCTTACGTTCCTCAAAAACGTGGGTGGCGACTCTAAAACACAATTAGACATCCTAGGTAATTCACGCGCTCTAGCCAAGCCGTGGTTCCCCGGGGTATCTACAGAGCCAAGTTGACCATGTCCCGCCTCTGACCCCGAGAGTCACGCTTCCTTGCGTAAGTCAACCCTCTCCTGTCACGGCACCGAACCCCGCGGGCCCGGAGTGCGCGAGCTGGACGTCGACTTAAACAATAAACTCCAAAATAATGAAGATAAAAATTTCATTTCATACCAAAAGATGATAACACAAAGTTTTGGAAAACAATTTAACGACGACAATGTACTAGTGTAAGCCCCATAAGCTCACACTACAAAATAATAAATTATACAAATCTTAGTGACGTCAAAGTGTGGTACAACTATCCCCAAAGGAGTAACACATTTATATAATGTAAACCCACCAATATACACTTGCCCCAAAAGCTCAACCTCGCGACGCCCTCGTGATCAGCGAGTCTAATTCCTTGGTCCTGGGGGGGGGGGTTAAGGAAAAACAAAGATAAAAAAAAGGGGGTGAGATAAATCTCAATAAGTTACTAATGCAACTACATGACATGCTAAAATGCAATAAACAATAATAAATCACATAGCACATAGCAATTGTCGTTTAACATCTAACTTAAAGGGGACCTAAACAACACCATTTATCAACCAAACCAAAATCAAATCCCCACATTCAACAAAGTCACCATTTTTAACCAAAACCAAAATAAATTCCAAATAAATTTCAAACTCAATCAAACATCAAATATAACAACTTAAGCATTTTATGAAACATGATATGAACATTTTAGCATAAAAATGGGGAAAAGCAACTACTTGAGATTTCCCAAAGATGACGGATTTCAAATATTTTTGGCTTCCTACGATCCTATCGACGATCTAAACATGTTTCAAGTTTTAAGAAATGAGAAATAACAAGAGGAAAAGGAAGAAAATGAAGAGAGAAGTAAGAAGAAAACTTACCCTTTTTCTTGACAATGGAGAGAGAGAGAAATGAGTGTGTGCTGGGAGAGAGAGAGATGAGAAGTGAGGTGAAAGAGTAGGGAGGTGAGGGAGGGAGTAGGAGGATGATTTAAAAGAATTTACACTTAGGCCTCCTCCTCTACACTACACACAAATACTTACACTCCCTACTAACAATTAAGACCCAACAATACTACACTAACACAAATGACCCAAATAAAATGCTAGGCATAAATTATTATAACACATAAAATGCACACATAAATATTTACATAAATAATAATCTAAATAAATAAATAAGCAAATAAATAAATAATAATTATTTATTACTAATAAAATAGAGCCTAGATTTCGGGTCGTGACATTCACTCCCCCTTAAAGAAAATTCGACCCGAATTTTAACGAGACTTACCCGAATTAAAAAGCCACGGATATTTCCTCTCGATCTCAACTCGGAGCTCCCACGTCGATTCCTCAACATTGTGATTCCTCCAAAGAACTCTAACCAATGAAATGCTTTTGTTCCTCAACTCTTGAACTTTGGCATCTACAATCCGAACCGGTCGTTCCTCGTAAGTCATATCGGGTTCAATATCCTCCGGTATCCTCGGTAACACGTGAGATGGATCATGAACATACTTCCGAAGCATAGAAACGTGAAAGACGTTGTGCAACCGGTCTAAGGATGACGGTAACGCGAGTCGATACGCAAGAAGTCTCACTTTTCCCAGAATCTCAAACGGACCTATAAACCTCGGAGCCAATTTGCCTTTCTTCCCGAACCTTCGGATACCCACCTTCGGAGATACTTTCAAGAACACAAAATCACCGGTCTGAAAACTAAGATCTCGCCTTCGGTTATCTGCATAGCTCTTATGTCGACTCTGGGATGTTTTCAATCGGTCCCGGATAACTCTAACTTTCTCAACCGAACCCTGAAGCAAATCAATACCACGATCTTCGCTTCACCGACTTCATCCCAACAGATAGGCGATCTACATTTTCTTCCATACAAGGCCTCATACGGTGCCATCTCGATACTAGCCTGATAACTGTTGTTGTAAGAGAATTCCACTAACGGTAGGTGCGAATCCCAAGAATCAGAGAAGTCTATCGCACAAGCTCGCAACATATCCTCAAGAATCTGAATGGTCCTCTCGGATTGACCATCGGTCTGGGGGTGAAAAGCTGTACTGAATCGCAAATCTGTACCCAAAGCTTCCTGAAACGCCTTCCAGAATCTAGAAGTAAACCTCGGGTCTCGATCTGACATAATGCTAACCGGAACCCCATGCAATCTAACGATCTCATCGATATAAAGGGTCGCAAGCTTTTCCATCGAATATCTGATGCCAATAGGCAAGAAATGGGCACTCTTGGTCAATCTATCCACTATTACCTAAACACTGTCATACTTCCTACGGGTACGAGGTAGTCCGTAACGAAATCCATGGTCACATGCTCCCATTTCCACTCGGGAATCTCTAACGGCTGAAGTAGTCCCGCTGGTCTCTGATGCTCGGCTTTGACCTGCTGACAAGTTAGACACTTCGATACATACTCTGCTATTTCTCTTTTCATATTATTTCACCAAAATTGTTGCTTCAAATCCTGATACATCTTCGTACTACCCGGATGAATAGTATATCTCGATTTGTGACCTTCATCTAAAACTTGCCTCTTTAATCCACCAACATCGGGTACGCACAAACGACCACGAAAAGTCAACACTCCACTCGAACTCAAGGAAAAATCCTCAAAATTCTTTTCCTTCAATTTACCCATTATCTTCACCAACTCGGGATCTTCTTTCTGAGCTTCCTTTATCCTCTGAATTAGGGTCGGAGATACCCTAATATTCGCAAAAATAGCCCCATGTCTCGATTCACGAGGAGACCAATCTCAAACATCCTCAAGCATTTTCCACTCACGGACCATCATTGATGCCACATAAGACTTTCTACTAATCGCGTCGGTGACCACATTCGCCTTCCCCGGATGATAGGAAATCGTACAATCATAATCCTTCAACAATTCCATCCATCGGCGTTGCCTATTATTTAACTCTTTCTTGGAGAAAAGGTATTTCAAGCTCTTGTGATCCGTAAAAATCTCGAACTTTGCTCCATAAAGGTAATGCTTCCACTTATGCAACGCAAATACAATAGCCGCTAACTCCATATCATGAGTCGGGTAATTTTGTTCACTAGGGTCAACTTCCTCGAAGCATATGCAATCACCTTCCTGTTCTGCATCAAAACACAACCCAAACCCTCTTTCGAAGCATCACTATAAATTACTGAATCATCATTCCCATTAGGCAAGGTCAAGACCGGTGCGGTAGTCAACCTCTTCTTCAATTCCTCGAAACTCTTGTCACATTTCTCGGTCCACTCAAACGGGACATTCTTCCGGGCCAACTGAGTCATCGGAGTAGCAATCCTCGAAAACCCTTCTATAAATCTTCTGTAATAACCGGCTAAACCCAGAAATCTTCTAATCTCTGTCACTGATTCAGGTCTCTTCCAATCCACTATGGCTTCAATCTTTGACGGGTCCACAGAAATCCCGTCTTTAGAAATCACATGACCCAGAAATGACACCTTCTCGAGCCAAAATTCACATTTACTAAACTTCGCAAACAATTTCTCCCTCGCAAGAACGGATAAAACTGTCCTCAAGTGCTGCTCGTGCTCCTCTCGGGATTTAGAGTAGACGAGTATATCATCAATAAAGACCACCACGAACGAATCAAGATAGGGATGGAAAACCCGGTTCATCAAATCCATAAATACTGCAGGCGCGTTAGTCAACCCAAACGGCATAACCAAGAACTCATAATGGCCATAACGAGTGCGAAAGGCAGTCTTCGGAATATCCTCCGATCGAACCTTCAACTGATGGTACCCACTCCTCAAATCAAGTTTGGAGAAAACCACGGACCCTTGAAGCTGATCAAATAAATCGTCGATGTGAGGTAGAGGATACTTGTTCTTCACCGTAACCTGATTCAACTTTCGGTAATCGATACACAATCTCAACGAACCATCTTTCTTCCGCACAAACAAAACCGGTGCTCCCCACGGGGAAACACTAGGTCGGATAAACCCTCGATCAAGCAATTCTTGCAACTGGACCTTTAATTCCTTCAACTCTGCGGGAGCCAACCTATACGGTGCTTTCGAAATTGGAGCCGTACCCGGAAAAAGGTCTATACAAAACTCAATCTCACGATCGGGCGGCATATCATACTCGGTAGAGAAAACATCGGGAAATTCCCGAACACTACCCAAACTAGGGGATTCTTTCCTAGTATCAAGAACACTAGCCAAATACCCCTCACAACCACTATGCAATAATTTTCTCGCTTTCACATAAGAAATGATACGAAAATTTCTACCCAAAGGCATAGCCTCAAAAACAAATTTAGGCACATCGGGATAGAAAAAGTAATAACTTTCCTATGACAATCAACAGAAGCATGAAACTTGCTTAACCAATCCATGCCCAAAATAACATCAAAGTCTTGGATGGGAAGGACTACCAAGTCCGCACATAAGACACGACCACATATAACCACATCACAAGCACGAAAGACTCTATCAGTCACCAAACACTCTCCTATAGGGTCGACACCTCTAACACATAGGGTAAAGACTCAAATTCAGCATTTAGCAAGGAAGCAAATTGCACAGATATGTATGAATGAGATGATCCTGGATCTACTAACGCACGGGCACTCATATTAAACACAGAAACAATACCTCCAATAACAGAAGGATCATCGGTAGCTTGTTGTTGATTCATAGCAAATACCCTTCCTTGGACCTTGGGCTTCCCCGCAGCATCTCTTTTCTGACCCTGTGGAGCACCAGCTCCTACCCCAGTCGGTTGACCTCTGAATCTCGGGCAATCCTTCGCAAAATGCCCCAACTGCCCACAGTTCATACATTTCCCTTGTTTCTTCCAACACTGGTCCTCCGAGTGTCCTCCCCTTTGGCAATATGAACAAAGCCTCCTGTTTTGGTTCCCTTGGTTCCCGGAAGTAGTACCCGAGTTCCTTGGGATCGGTTTCCCTCGGAACTGAGATTGTCCCCCAAAGTTACCTCGGTTATCGGAACGGTGATGAGGCTGAGACTTAGCATGGCTTCCCGGTTTACCCGCACCCGCAACCTCGGTTTTCCTTTTGTGTTCCCCAATGTCCTGTTCAATCAAGTAGGCTCGATCTACCGCATCTTGGAAGGTCACAATCCGTTGGGCAATAAGTTGAGTACGGATGGAGGTCTTCAATCCCCGAATGAACCTCATAGCTTTTTGTTCCTCGGTCCTCACCAAATAGTCACAATACCGGTCTAATTCTGTGAACTTAGCCGAGTATTGTGCTATAGACAACAAACCTTGCTCCAGGTTGAGCAGCTCGATCTCCTTTCGGTTTTGATCAACAACCGGAATGAAATGTTCCTTGAATTTGCGCACAAACAACTCCCACGCATACACCGTGTGAGTATCATCCCAACTAGCTTTAACACCCTTCCACCAATGCTCGGCGGCTCCCACAAGTTTGTAAGCCGCGAACCGGACCTTGTCCTCATCCGTACAACCAAATACCTCATAAATCTTCTCCATCAACTCTATCCATAACTCAGCTTTCCTTACATCGGGTTCCCCATTGAATTCAACCGGTTTCAACTTCAGAAATTGTTCCAATCCGTAGCGGGGTGGTGCTTGTTCTACCCTCGGACCTTGATCATGTATGGCCTTCATGGCCGCCTCAAACATGCCTTGAAACATGGTACGGGCTTTATCCCTTGTATCATTCTGATTTGCATTACCGGTACTACCTTCACCACTCCTTCTACGAACCATTGTAAACAAGTACCTGCATAAAACATCAACCGTTAATCACTCCGCACACTACTACCCTCCTAGGTCATACTAGTCCACCTAGACTTATACTTAGAGCCAAACCATAGCTCTGATACCAACTGTCGCGGCCCCGAACCCCGCGGGCCCGGAGTGCGCGAGCTGGACGTCGACTTAAACAATAAACTCCAAAATAATGAAGATAAAAATTTCATTTCATACCAAAAGATGATAACACAAAGTTTTGGAAAACAATTTAACAACGACAATGTACTAGTGTAAGCCCCATAAGCTCACACTACAAAATAATAAATTATACAAATCTTAGTGACGTCAAAGTGTGGTACAACTATCCCCAAAGGAGTTACACATTTATATAATGTAAACCCACCAATATACACTTGCCCCAAAAGCTCAACCTCGTGACGCCCTCGTGATCAGCGAGTCTAATTCCTTGGTCCTGGGGGGGGGGGGGTTAAGGAAAAACAAAGATAAAAAAAAAGGGGGTGAGATAAATCTCAATAAGTTACTAATGCAACTACATGACATGCTAAAATGCAATAAGCAATAAACAATAATAAATCACATAGCACATAGCAATTGTCGTTTAACAGATAGCAGCGGAAATAAACACATAACAAAGGATATAGCCAAGGTTTTCCCAAACTGATATAACCAAATAAAGGTCGCTGCGCAGCTTCAATAATCAACATCTTCATCTTCATAGTAGCATGAAAGCTTGAAGAGAAAACCCCCGGTACCGGAACCAATAACCAAGTAACTTGCCACAAAGGGCGGGAGCCATGCCACAAAGTTATGCTCCAAAACGTGTAGCTAGAATACTCACAAAAGGCTCATCCCATTCAAGGCCAATCTGGATGAGGAAACAAGGACCAATGGGCGATGCTATACTGGACTTGGCTTGTGCCATTATAGCATTATCCATTGCCTGACTCGATACACAAATAACCAGCTGGACTTTCAAGTAAAGGCTAAGTAATGAAATACTAGCACGATAAACAACTAATGATTCCAAAGTAGGGAACCATTCCAAACAAATCACCAAAACGGTGCATCAATCCAACAATACATCAAAAGGATGTTCCAACAAACCCAAACCACTTTTAATCTAATTCCATAACACAATCGATCACAAGGGATCATTCTCGAACAATAAAGTGTTCCACAAAATTAACTTAGGTCAACTAGGGTGATACTTTGAGCCTAGATCGGAGTTGGACCTTAAAACAATTCAAAACAAGGATACTCAGAACAGCTGGTATGGGCGGTCGCCCAAAACCTCCATGGGCGGTCGCCCAAAACCAAAACCAAATCACCAGACCAACTGATGACCTGGGCGGTCGCCCAACCCAATAGTGGGCGGTCGCCCAAAACCATGTTTCAAAAATCAATCAAACTGATGACCTGGGCGGTCGCCCAAGCCAAAAGTGGGCGGTCGCCCACAACCCCTGTTCTGCCGGAATTCGGCAAGGATGAACTGGGTTCTTCATTTTTCTTCCCCAAAACCCAAAATTTCTCTCAAGGCAACACTCCCAACTTGATCCCCAAAGTACCCAAGCAACATGTAACTTAAAGGGGACCTAAACAACACCGTTTATCAACCAAAACCAAAATCAAATCCCCACATTCAACAAAGTCACCATTTTTAACCAAAACCAAAATAAATTCCAAACTCAATCAAACATCAAATATAACAACTTAAGCATTTTATGAACATGATATGAACATTTTAGCATAAAAATGGGGGAAAAGCAACTTACTTGAGATTTCCCAAAGATGACGGATTTCAAATATTTTTGGCTTCCTACGATCCTATCGACGATCTAAACATGTTTCAAGTTTTAAGAAATGAGAAATAACAAGAGGAAAAGGAAGAAAATGAAGAGAGAAGGAAGAAGAAAACTTACCCTTTTTCTTGACAATGGAGAGAGAGAGAAATGAGTGTGTGCTGGGAGAGAGAGAGAGATGAGAAGTGAGGGTGAAAGAGTAGGGAGGTGAGGGAGGGAGTAGGAGGATGATTTAAAAGAATTTACACTTAGGCCCCCTCCTCTACACTACACACAAATACTTACACTCCCTACTAACAATTAAGACCCAACAATACTACACTAACACAAATGACCCAAATAAAATGCTAGGCATAAATTATTATAACACATAAAATGCACACATAAATATTTACATAAATAATAATCTAAATAAATAAATAAGCAAATAAATAAATAATAATTATTTATTACTAATAAAATAGAGCCTAGATTTCGGGTCGTGACATCTCCATAGAGCCAAGTTGACCATGTCCCGCCTCTGACCCCGAGGGTCACGCTTCCTTGTGTAAGTCAACCCTCTCCATAGAGCCAAGTTGACCATGTCCCGCCTCTGAACTCTCCAAGAGTCATGTACGTTCCCCTAGGAAAGGATGACTGATATCCGCCTAGCCCTTAGGTTTGGATAACCTTAAAACTTCTCTCCTTTTCTGAACTACGTCAGGCTTGATTCCCCGCAAACGGGATACGTAGGAATCCTATACCTCTAGGTCCAGCCATGCAAACCAAAATCGGTTAAGCCGTCCTCTCATCAGATTGGGATGCTTATTTTTATCGACAACCCCGCTTTTCCAAAGCGACGTTGCCGAGGGGCTCTGTAAGTACCCCAATCTGAAATTGACCAGCTTAGAGGAACTCTTAGCACCATTCAGGGATAAATTGATGGGCTGGGACCTCAGTAGGATAAACTGAAAGTTTTAGGACGGCTCTGGAATTAAACTTGGAAAAATCCAGAAGCTCGCCAGGCTGAGCTGTACGGATGGTTTGGACGCGGGAAGGGCCTAGCCGTACGGATGGTTTAGGCACCTTCAGTCCTTATAAATTGAGACCCTTGCTGATCATTTTAGGGGGGAGAAATATATTTTTGTAGGTGAAACTCTGCAGAAATTCAGTCTGAGTGAAACACCACCAAACATTTGAGTAAAAAGAGAGGAAGATAGGCCATAACCACCATAGGTGAAGCCTCCTTATCCCCATCTTCTCTCCATCTCAAACTATTTTGTTCTTGCTCATATTATTTATTTACTTGCATTTTAAGCCTTGCCCTTGTCAAGTACCTTTTGTATTGCAAGTCTTGCCCTTGTCAAGCACCTCTTATATTGCAAGTCTTGTCCTTCAAGCACCTTATATTCTTGTTATGTATCTTGGAACCAAATCATGAAATGATTCAAGTTTCCCTCACATCCAAGTATGTGAAAAAAGGATAAAACCTAAAGAAGATCATGATTTGTTACAACCTTGATTTAGCCTAAAATCCCATATTTGGGTCATAAAGATTCAATCTTTATGTCATTTTGTTGTCCCTAAAGGTTTAATCTTGTATAAAGATCTCATTTTTATGGTAAAGTTTGAATCTTTACTCATCAAAATGGTAATCTTGGCTCAAAGCCCCCCTTTCATTACCTTTTCTTAATAATTCCCCAATGATTGTCTTAATCACATCTAAAATTCTTGTTTTGGTGTCTAATCTAGTGATCAATGACATAGGGATGATTTAATTTGTGTTTTGTTACAAGAGAATGACTGAAAATGATCAAACATCCAGTTTCAGACAGAATGCTCTGTTTTTGTATGGAACTGTACTGATTCATGGGAATCTGTTAAAATTCCCAGGAAGACCCCCTCTAGCCGTACGGTTAGTTTGTCCAGGGGCATCTTTCAGTCCAGTTCCCCTATAATCCAGAATATTTACAAAAGAACCCCTTTTTTTGTTAAAATCCTAACTGTTTTCTGTTAAAGTCAGTTTCTCCCATTTTCTAAATACACACACACATATGCACTTTTCGGTAAAAAACTTAGGGAGACTCGGCTTTGTCCGAGGCGGCTTGGGTGACGTGAAACTCTTCCCAAGCCGTAACCTGACCTCCGAACTCATAAATCTCTAACCATTTTTATTTGTTGGGTTAAAAGTTAACAAATGTGGCGACTCCGTTAAGTTTGTGAAGTTACACGTGTTTGGCTTTTCTTCCTCGAAACGAACCCCTCGTTTCGCCTCAAGGGGGAGGATTCTTACACATGAACATTGTATGAACAATTGTATGAACAAGTATAATGAACAAGCATCTTGCACAAGTAATCAAGCAAAGCTATGAACAAGCAAGAATCAAAATTTTGTACATGGAAAGGTTGTGCACAACCAAAGGTTTTTGAGAAACCAAAATTTTGCAACATGAACAATAACCTTTTGAAAATCGTTTATACAAAAAGGTTGTGCACAACAAAGGAATTTGAGAAACCAAAACTTTTATGAAAAGGGTAATGCGCAATGAGGCCTTGAAAAGGCACCACGAAGGGATCAATCTCCTATGCGCGAATGAGACCGAAGCTCAAGAAATAATGCATGAGATCCACGAAGGTGAATGTGGGCCCCACATGAACGGGTTTATGTTGACCAAGAAAATACTCTGCATGGGTTATTATTGGAGTACCATGGAAGTGGACTGCATCGAGAAAGTCAAGAGGTGAGCCAAATTCCAATTGCATGCCAATCTAAAACACGCTCCACCCTCACAGCTTTACAATATGACCACGCATTGGCCTTTCTCTTGTTGGGGCATAGAAATCATCGGCAAAGTTCACCCTACTGGCAGCAGCGGATAATCTTTCGTCCTAGTAGCCGTGAACTATTTTACAAAATGGGTCGAAGCACAGGCTTACCGAGTTCTCAACGCCAAGAAAGTGGCCGAATTCGTAAAAACCCACATCATGTGCCGGTACGGCGTTCCTCATGAAATCATCTCAGACAACGGCTCTCAGTTTGTGCATAACCAAGCTTTGAAAGACCATTTTTGGCTAAGAAAATGAAGGTAAATGTGCACAAGTAGAGGCTGTAAATGGAACCTGGACAAGAAGAAATGCAAGGGGACCATCAGGATGCTTCTGCCCTGCATAAAATTGTTAGCTTGAAGCATTCTGTGGGCCCAGCCAAACTAGCCGTACGGCTAGCGCAGTAGCTTCATTATTTTTTGCCAATTTTCAGCTTCTGATCATCAAGCCCCAGTTTATTGCGTTTCCAGAATAGTTTCACTCCCAGAAATCAAAACAGAAACATAAAATACACACAAAACATGCACAAAGTCAACAAACGGGGACGGGAGTTTGACCCACACAAAAGTGCCCCCAAAGCTTCTAAAAAGAAGTTTGCAAAACTTTATTCCCCATCAGAGTCGCCACTGTAAGATACCCGCGGGAAAACGGAGAAAGTTCCCTCGAGAAATCAAACACGACATTTTATGTTCAAACAAAAAAAGAGGAGTTGCCACGTTAGTTTAACTTTAAACCCAAACTTAACGAAAAAAGGTTAGAGACAATGGATTCGGAGGCCAGGTTACACTTTGGGAAGAACTTAACCGGTAGTTCACCCAAAGAGCCTCAGAAAAACCGAGTCTCCCTAAGTTTGTTAACCAAAATTGTGCAAGTGTGTGTGTGTGTGTGTTCTTGAAAATGGGAGAAACTGACTTTTAACAAAATTAGTTAGAAACTTAACAAAAATGGTTGTTTTGTAAACAGTTTAACAGAAGAGGGGAAAGACTGAAAAATCACCCCTCTGACAAACTAGCCGTACGGCTAGGAAGGTCATCCTTTGGGTTTTTTGCAGATTGTCAAGAAATCAGTCCAGTTTCAGGCAGAAACAGAGCATTCTGCTGAACTGAACTGTTTTACATTTTTCCAGTTTATTTACTCACACAAAACTTGAATTGAATCATCCCTATGCTTTTGATCACTAATTAAACACCAAAACAAAAGGTTTTGGATGTGATCAAGGCAATAATTGGGGAAAAGTTAAGAAAGGTGATGAACATGGCATTTGAGCCAAAATCATCATTTGGATGGTTAAACATGGAAACTTTAACATCCAAATGGCTGATTCATCCAAGGAAAAGCCTTGGGGAAGTAAGAAATCAATCTTTGGATGGATAAAGATTGAGTCTTTACCATCTAAATGGACATTATTGGAGTTAGATCAAAGTTTGAATGATAAAGATTGAAACTTTATCATCCAAACTTGATCATTTCACCATAAAATCAACTTAAAAGTAAAGACATGAAATTTAACTTGCATAAATGTAAAGACATAATATAAATTGCATAAAAGTAAAGACATAATGTAAAGTGCATTAATGTAAAGACATAATGTAAAGTGCATTAATGTAAAGAGACATTAAATGATAATAAGCCTTGATCATCCTAGGTTTGAACCCTTGATCATGCATAGAACATGAGGGTATCATTGATTCACATAAAGGACTTGGTTCCAATTCATAATATTTGCAAGAATAATAAAGACATAATATAAACAAGGCAAAATGAAATAGAGTATGAGATGAAGAGAACAAGGGGAGAAGGAGGCCTCACCAATTTTGGTTCTAAGCCTATCTTATTTCTCTCTTTTCACTCAAGAATGTGTTTGTATCCCTAATTTGCTCTCAGTTTGGCAGAGTTTACACACACAAATGATTTTTCTCCCCCCCCCTGAAATGATCAGCCAAGGGTCCAATTTATAGGGACTAAGGGTACCCATAGTAGTCGTACGGCTGGGGCTTTCCCTCGTCCAAACCATCCGTACGGCTCAGCCTGGCGAGCTTCTGGATTTTTCCAATTTTAATTCTAGAATAGTCCTGGAATTTTAGGTTTATCTTAGTGAGGTCCCAGCCTATCAGTTTATCCCTGAATGGTGCTAAGAGTTCCTCTAAAGTTGGTTAATTTCAGATTAGGGTACTTACAGCGTGTGCCTCAGAGCATGAGAGGCGGAGGCGCCCGGTTCTGGGCAGTACCTACAAATCAATGGGTTCAAGGGATTTCCTTGACCCTAAATAAGAAAACTTTCCCCTGCATAATTTGTTAGCACAATAACATGAAATTTGAAGGACACGATGGAAGGCGGGCGATTCTTGTTCAAAGGGTCAGACGCGCGCGCACGCTTCCCACCCTTTTCATAAGAATGCCCAGAAAATAGAATTAAGAACACCAAAAATAAAAACACAAGTTTAACCTTCTATGCATTCCCCAGCAGAGTCGCCACTGTAGATACCCTGGGAAAAGCACAGCTTGGCTAGAACGGTGAATTATCCTATGATGTCTATTTGGTTTTAGAAATTAGAGTCGCCACTTATATTTTTAAAGGAACATAAGAAAACCTAAGAAATAGCCTTTTGTACAAAAACCATAGATTCAGGAAGAGACGGGTTCGGGGGTTAGGTTATGGAGTGGGAAGTACTTAAACACCCACTCCGCCCAGCTAAAGCCGGTCTTGCTACTAAAGGTGTTCTAAGTATGAAAAATCCTTCTTTTATTAATGTGAAATGTGCTAACAATTGCAAGGGAAAGAAAAGGGAAATTCTTTATGTATTGATTAATGTCAAAGGTTACATGTAAAAACTATGCTAGAAGTTACATTAAGAGATAAAGGGTAAATTAAAATGGAGTTTAGAATGTTGGATTATAACCTTGACCAAACTTCAATAGTGAAGTGACCTTTTTGGTTATATTCCTTTTTATGGAAATTGCATACACATTAGAGAGGTAGAAAGATGAAGAATGTAATTAAAAAGTTTTGATAAAGAGAGGTAATAAAATGAGATTAAGAGTTTAGAAGAAGAAAATGGACATTGTACCTTGTGCTTGAATGGGGAAGAACCAAATTGTCTATAGCAACCACCCTTGAAAATGGACCTTTAGTTTGAGAGAGTTTTTTGTAAAGTTTCTTTAAAGAGAAAATCTTCTTCCCTCCTCTAAGGTGGAATGGAGAGGTATTTATAGGTGTTAGGGATGTGTTTGAGCTCACAAAGATGGTCTTTCCCCGGATCAAGTCAAGGCATAATGATTTTTGAGGTTACAAATCAGAAAATGAGGGAAATTTGGCAAAATCTGATATTCTGGAAGCGGGAGGCGCGCACGTCCCACCCCCCCCCCTATGGGAAGCGCATGCCTCCCACAAAGGATGGAAAAGGCGCACACGTCCCACCTTCAGAAAATCCATATTTTAGCCCAAAAGTTAACCTCGTTATGCAGTTAAGCCCCGAAACATACGAAATCAGTTAAAAACTTAACGAACACCATGAAAGTCAACAAAAACAAATGAAACAAAGACTCAAGGTTGACTTTGTAACTTATTCAAGTCCAAGACTAGCGGAGTAAGTCAAGAACTTAACGGAAAGTAACGAAAGTTAACGAAAAGTAACAAAACTTAATAGAAAAGAGGAAGGCAGAGAATGTGTGTGCAATCGGGACATGCGAGGTCTAAGGAGGGGTGTCTACACCTTCACCACCATACCATCACCATTTAATCACCGTAATACCACCGTCATCTATTCAATTACACAACGACATTGTTGGGTTTTGATGCATCATGCTCGGCGGAATAAAACATAAGATCAAACACCCATGAGCCTGGATCCGTGCATGTTGATTAGATTAAATTCAAGATGAAAGAAAACATACCCTTGAAGATCGAATCCATGAACACAGACTTTGAGGTGCTAACGCAAACACCCTCTATTGGTATCCACACGTCGAACGGATATCAAGAACACCTTTTTGATCTGGATTTCTAGACCCAAGGCTTGGTGAAGAAACGATTTCTTCATCAGAATTCTTTTGCTCTTTGATTATTTTATTTTGATGATCATGGATCACTAAATAAATAATCCTAACTCTCTATAATTTATTGTTTCTAAACAATGGTTATTGATTTCCAAAATCAACATTGGAGGCTGTCAAACCCGGCTGCATATCTTATATGAGGGTCTGACCTAATTCCATTTGGGATCGGGATTCCTTGTGCAACAAGATAACTGAACAAACTGTACAAAGCCGGGGCCACGGCCGTACGGCCAGGAGATAGCCGTACGCTAATGGAGGCTCCGTACAGTGGTCAGTTGATTTTCCCATAATTTTCAGCTTTTTCCAATCTGTTCTATTGTGTGTGACCCAATAGGATTATACTATGTTGGCAACGAGTCCGAAGCAGTCAGAACCCGTAATTCATAAGCGGACTCTAGCAAGACATTATGACTACCCAATTAGTATAACTTTGAAAGTCCAAAGTTACCTTATAGAACATATCACAATCCTTTTGTCACGCGATATCATATTGGACATAAGTCATGGTCCACGTCAACTTATGTTTTCCAATGCTTTCTCGATTCCAAGTAGATTGATATGAGCAAATGATATCAAACACTTCAATTCATTTTGGAACGGCCGTACACTATCATCAATCTCACTCATCGAGAGGCCAAGCAGATATCTCTCTTGAGAGAGGGACAAATCCCATATTGACTTATCCTTCTTCCCTACAAGAATCCGATTATGCCAATCGTAGCCTTTATAACCATCCGGTTAGGGGTAGCGTTTGAGTACGTCAAACATAATGTTCATCATGTGGAAGGCCATGATAATCTCAGGTCTAAGGATTCAAATGATATAACTATTATGATATTTAATTATGACATCTGACCATGACATAAATCTCATAACGGGTCTATCCAGTACATTGTTCTCCAACAAGTACCCACAAGTTTAATCCGCATCCTATGCACCATAATCATCATATGATTATCCATTAAACTCATGCTAGCCCTTCATAAATGCCAGGGACAATGATTATTATAATAAACATGCAAAAAATATAATCATCGAGTTTGTTATCTCTATAACTATGAAGCTATGATGTAACGCATAGGCCTTTCTCAAGGGCCTAGAGCATAATATCCAACAGTCCCCCACTTGCACTAGGCCCAATCAAAATGTATCCAGTACCCATTGAGTTTAGCTATGATATCCATCATAATTGCAAGCAAGCTTATGTAGGATGATTATTCTTGTCATCATCATATGGTACTTTGCATATTTTGACATCTCCCATCTTTGACGATTTCTCGAATAAGATAGAAACGTCCGAGCATATGTTTAGATAAAACATTAGCCCCTTAGATTGTGCAATAACAATTATTGACACAATGAAGGTCTATAAAATTAGTGACACTAGAAATAATTTCTAGTTTACTAATTAGTTTCTTAATCTAAACAACTTTCTAGTTGCATCTAATGCTACTAGATACTCAACCCTTTTGTAGAATAGTAATGGTATATTTAGAACTCTTATAATACCATTATTAAATATAAACATGTATTTATACTGCAATTTTTAACTTTGTTGGTTTGTAAGAATGCATCTAAGTAACAATCTATTTATCGGGGTAGTATCTTTCTTCTCGAGAGTTATTTGGACTATCTGTTTGTCACTCTTTACCGCGGCATTACTTGGGTTGACGTGCTTCATGCTGAGCTGTTAGGAAAAGATTTTGAGCCTAGCAGTGATTTGCGGTATAAGGAAGCTGCTGCTGATTCGCACAATATTTTGGCTGACCCTTTCGGTACCACTTTGGATAGCTTCTATGCTCGGAGATGCGTTGCTGTGCAGAAGTTTTCGGTCTGCCTCAGTGTTCCTAGGCCTCCTAAGAATAATAGGATTGAGAGCCGTTCGGGTGGCCCTTCAAAGGCTAAGAGAAAATTAGATTTTTCCTAGTACCCCAAGATTACAATTAAATAGACCACTTGTTTAGGTTTTAATGTTTTATTGCTTTTATTGCTCAACAAGATCCGTTGTAGTGGTTAAAATAACTCAAGAGATAAATAAAATTGCATTTTTTTATGACATGATTGGGTAAAAAAATTTATGTTTTAGACCGCACCCGAACCCGAAGGTTGCCTACGTTCCTCTTGTAGAGAGGCTCAGGTCTCCGTAGTTCAAACAAATGAAGACCATTTTTTTTTTTTGTGCACCCTGTTTTTGCCTAGACCGCCCTTTCGGGTTTTCAATCTAGCAGGCTTCTTTTTTGCATGTGCTCTAATTTTTGCCTAGGCCGCCCTTGCGGGTTTTCAACCTAGCGAGCGTTTTTTTTTAATGGTCTTTATTTGTTAAGCGTAGAACTTCTTGAGCTTGTCGAGGTTGACCTCCTTTGGCAATTGATCACCATCCAAGTCTACGAGTCGGACTTCACCGCCGCTTAGCATCTTCTTGACCACATAGGGACCGATCCATCGAGGTCCCCACTTCTCAAGGGGATTCATTGCATTGGGAGGATGTTGTCTTAGGACCAAATCTCCCACTTTGATATTTCGAGGCTTCACCTTTTTGTTGAAAGCCCTTGCCATTCTTTGTTGGTAAGCCCTTGTGCGCTCGAACGCTCTTAATCTCTTTTCGTCAAGTAGGGCTAGTTGCTTGTATCGACTTTGCATCCAATCAACCTCGTTGACTTGGTTCTCGAGTAAGACCCGTAGAGAAGGAACCTCGATTTCGACCGGGAGTACTGCTTCAGAACCATAAACCAATGAGTAAGGACTTTCCCGTTGCTGACCGTATTGATGTGCGGTAGCCCCACAATGCTAGTGGTAATTTCTCGGGCCAATCCCTTCCTGTTGAAGCAATTTTTCGTATGATGACTTTGATTGTCTTATTTGCTGCTTTGACCGCTCCATTGGCTTGGGGGCGGTACAGGGATGACTTGTGCTTGGTAATTTTGTAGTTAACCAAAAGTGCATCCATTTTTTTCTCGAAGTAAGAGCCATTATCAGAGATGATCTCATGGGGGATACCATATCGGCACATAATGTTGTTCTTCACGAATTCGGCCACTTTCTTGGCGTTGAGAACTCGGTAAGCTTGTACTTCGACCCATTTTGTGAAATAGTCTACGGCCACTAGGATAAATGACTGTCTGTTGCTCCCCGTAGGATGGACTTTGCCGATGATATCTATGCCCCAACAAGAGAATGGCCAAGGTGTGGTCATGTTGTACAGTTGTGAAGGCGGAGCATGTTGTAGATTAGCATGGAACTGGCACTTGGCGCATTTCTTGACTTTCTCGATGCAGTCTCTTTCCATTGTAGTCCAATAGTAGCCAATACGGAGTATCTTCTTGGCTAACATAATCCCATTCATGTGGGGTCCACACTCTCCTTCATGGACTTCGTGCATGATTTCTTGAGCTTCGGACTCGTTTGCACATAAAAGATTGATTCCTTGATGATGTCTCTTGTAGACTCGGTTTCCAATAAACACATATCTGGCGGCTAGCTTTTATAGTGCCACTCGAGATTTCATGTTGCTATTGTCGGGGAAGGTTCCGTTGTTGAGAAAGTTCATGATGTCTGTGT
Source organism: Campanula takesimana (assembly GCA_026119855.1). Classification (NCBI taxonomy): domain Eukaryota; kingdom Viridiplantae; phylum Streptophyta; class Magnoliopsida; order Asterales; family Campanulaceae; genus Campanula; species Campanula takesimana. The sequence continues at coordinate 58,951 of JAOWBW010002138.1, read as the reverse complement.
ACCACAGGAGGTTATCTTGGACTTCATTGATCTTAATGTTCATGCAGTATGCCGGACTGGTCCTCCTTGAAATTTTGAAGGGTTTCACCATTTTTCCTTTGGGCATCTCAACCAGTGAGGCTATAGTAGCCAAAGCATCGGCAAAGCGATTCTTGTCCCTTTGCAAATAAGTGAACATGATGTCTTGGAACTGTTCGACTAATTCCTCGAGGTGTCGACCGTACTGTTGAAGGGTCGGGTCTTGGATTCGCCATTTACCCGATGTTTGGTTGATAAGGAGCAGGGAGTCACCGAATACTTCTAGTTATGTGACAATTCTTTCTAGAGCTGCTTCTAGCCCCGCTATGCATGCCTCATACTCGGCAATGTTGTTGGTAGCTTTGAATTCGAGACGGATGGCAATTGGAGTGTAGATGTCCTTTGGATCGACAAGCAACATTCCTATCCCAAAACCATGTTTATTGGCGGCGCCAACGAAAAAAGTTGCCACTTATTTTCCTCAGTTGTAGTGCAAACCAAGTGCTCGTCGGGAAACTGTAAGTCCTCCCCCTTCACTTCGTCACACGGAAATTCAGCAAGCTGATCACTGAACACTTTCCCCCTGATGGATTTGAGTGTGACGTAAGTGATGTCATAGCCGGCGAGCATGAAGTACCATTTGGCTATCCTTGTCGACATGAAAGGCTTCTCGAAGATGTAGCGGAGCGAGTCCACTTTTTCTACTAGCTTGATCGAAAAGGCTTCCATGTAATGTTTGAGCTTTTAAGTAACCCAAACCAGTGCTGCACATGACTTCTCTAAGACAGAGTAGTTCTTTTTGCCTCCTTGAAATCGGCGACTGACAAAATAAATGGCATTCTCCTTTGTGGAGTCTCGTTGCTCTTATGCTAGCATAGCCCCAAGGGCTTCATCGATCACTGTGAGGTAGGGCATGAGAGGCTTCTCCTTGTGAGGTGGAACCAAGATCGGAGGGCATGTCAAGTAATGCTTCACTTGGTCGAAAGCTTCTTGGCAAGCGTCGGTCCATTCTAGGGCCACATTTTTCTTGAGTAGCTTGAAGATTGGCTCACACATGGAAGTAATCTGGTGCACAAACCGACTGATGTACTGAAGTCTGCCCATGAAACCTTTGATTTCTTTTTGTGTCTTGGGAGGAGGCATATCGATGATCGCCTTGATTTTTGAGGGATCTATTTCAATTCCTCTCTCGGTAACCATGTAGCCAAGGACTTTGCCTCGGATAACCCCAAAAGTGCACTTTGCGGGATTGAGCCTCATCTTGTGTTGACGAAGCCTTTCAAATAAATTGCAGAGATCGATTAAATGTTGACCGTCGGTTCCTTTTGAGTGGATGATCATGTCGTCCACATAAACCTCAATCTCTTTGTGAATCATGTCATGGAACAAATCTGTCACGGCCCTTTGATAAGTAGCCCCAGCGTTCCTTAACCCAAACGGCATGACTGTGTAGCAAAAGGTGCCCCATGGTGTGGTGAAAGCAGTTTTGTGTTGATCCTCCTAGGCCATGAGAATCTGATTGTACCCGGCAAAACCATCCACAAATGAACGGACCTCGTAGGCAGCGGTGGAGTCGAGTAGCATATCGATATTGGGTAGTGGAAAGTCATCCTTTGGAGAAGCTTTGTTCAGATCCCGGAAGTCCACACAAACACGGACTTTGCCGTTAGCCTTTCGGACTGTGACCACATTAGGCAGCCATGTCGGATATTCAATAACCTTGATGAAGCCTACACTGAGAAGCTTTTCTATCTCTTCTTTGACTTGTAGAGACCATTCTGGCTTGATCTTTCTGAGCTTCTGTTTGACTGGCTTGGCGTCGTCTTTGATCAGAATTCTGTGTTCAGCGACCTTTCTGTCCAAACCCGTCATGTCTTTGTATGACCATGCAAATACATCCACAAACTCTCTGAGCAGTTCAGTCAATCTGTCTTTCTCGTCCCCCTTGAAGAAGCTTCCGATCTTGGTTTCTTTCGGATCTTCGTCGATACCCAGATTAACAACATGCAATTCTTCGTCAGCCCCAGGACCATTTTCACCACGACTACGGACCTGTTGAGCAAGTTCATTTAAGTATGTTGTGTTTTTCGTGATCTATTTCATCATTATTTGAATCGTTATTAACTAGTTCATTAGATTCGTTATTAGTTAACTCATCATTCATGATGTTTGCAATCTCGGGGTACTCAGAAAGATCAAATTTTTCATTAGCAAAGAAAGGGAACACACGCTCGGCTATGGCCTCCATATCCTCTTGGGTGAGGGTATCGGAAACACTCTCGGACTCGAAAGTGAAAGTGAACAAGTCTTCTTTTGTAACCTTGCGCGGAATGCAACCCATCTTCTTGACCAAGAATTCCTTGGATACCAGGGGTCCCTTCGTAGAATACCAGTTGTTGATCGGCTCGGAGCTTGGCTGGATCTCGCTGATAGTCTCCCTTCTTGTGTCAGTGTCGTAGATGGGATTGACTTGGCACTCATCCATGATGGCGAGTTCCTCGAACATGGAGGCTAAATCTGTAAATTCTACCCCCACGGTGACCTCTGTCTTGGACTCTATGGTCACTTTCTTCCCCCACCATTCATGGGGTGACATGGGAGTTGGTTCCATTTCGGACTTCTAAATCTCGCAGTCGGCAAAGATTTCAAGGCCGGGCTTTCTGATTCCCTTGCTGTTAACCCATGGCTCGGGAAAGATCATGTACAGAACAGCTTCCCCTCGGCGAACAAAATACCCATTCAACGTCTTGCGGTAAGGCCTTAGATTGGGAATCTCATAATGACGGTGTTGGGTATATTTATTATAAACCACTCCTATTACCTAGATTTGATTGATCCCATAACCTAATTTTATCTTTTGTGGACTTTAGGATATATTGTAAGAAGTGATAAACTTCATTTTTTAGAATAGTCCACTTTGATAGTATAGGCTTTAGATTGATAGGTTTAAATTTTTCTAAGTCTGGAAATTTAGTGGTCAAGTCCTTGATCGTGAATCTCTCGACCGTGAATAGATCACTTGACCGTGGAAGACCACTTGACCGTGGAAGATCACTTGACCGTGGAAGACTTGACCGTGGAAGATCACTTGACCATGGAAGATCACCTGACCGTGGAAGACCACCTGACCGTGAATCCCTCGACCGCAAGGACTCAACCGTAAGGAAAGAAGATGCCCAAGTGTGTTCAAACTTAACCATGGTCAAACTATGGTTAGTTTAGAATGTTGCAGAACTTGGATCCCAAGTAATTCAAATTTGAATTCATCTAAGTGGGACCACCTCTTATCTGCAAAAAGGGACAAACTCAGAATGAGCTCCAATCAGAATTCATATTGTCCTTGAACTTGGAGCCCAAGTAATCCCAACAGCTATTTTCTCATTCAAGGCTATAAATAGCCCTTAAGTTCTTCATTGAACATTGCTGAGATTTAAAGAGAGAAATTGATGTTGAAATACTTGGTGATTGAAGATCATAACTCAAGATTTCCAGAATCCTTTGAATCTTCAAAGAACTCACCTTCAAACCTTCAAAGCTCTCCAGCAACATTCAAGTCATATCAAGCCTTGTAACACTCAAGATTCATTAGGCTCTACAATCACTTAGATTTTAAAGAGCTTCTGATTCTTACACACACACTCACCCCAATTGATCAATCACATAGATTGAATCAAAAGGGATACACTGGTCTAAGTCTAGGATTTACTCTTCATAGAAAGTAGGTGTTGATTCAAAGCTTCATCTCTGTAATCTGTATACTCAAGAATCAATATATTCCTCCATTCAAAATCTAAGACTGACCATCTTGGTAAAGGACGTAGATCTTTTAACAGATCGAACCTTTCCAAATACTTGTGTCATTTTACTTTCTGCAAATTTACTTTCAAGTATTGTTCATCTTGTTCTTTATTGTTCATATTAATCTTGTTTGTCGTTTAGTGTTTGATCTTTCAGATTTAAGAACTGTTGTGAATTGTGTTTGTTTGTTCTACACATTGCCTAAGTTAAAATCTGACTAACTTATCTTTTGCCAAAACTTCTAAGACAAAAACTTTCAATCTCTCAACCATCTGACCGCAAATCACTTGACCGCATCTCTCTCGACCGGAACATCTTGACCGTGAGAAAGAATACACTTAGAGATTTTTATCAAAACAAACATACCTTATTTCTATTGAAAACTTCCGCTGTGCATATTACACCTTGACTGTGTGGTTTTTTACTTGACCGCAAATTCAAGATTGTAAGCACTTCGTTGAATTTTGAAAAATGGTTGAAATTTTAAATAGGCTATTCACCCCCCCCCCCTCTAGCCTCTTTTCATACCCTTGTTGTGTCTTTGGGACCAACAAGTGGTATCAGAGCAAACACCTTTATAAAACCTCTGTTTTTCAAGCTTAACAGCTTGGGTGCCGATTCAAAATGGCAAGTCAGAAAACTATGGCAACGCTTAACTTCACTCACGTTCCAGCGTTCGACGAAGATAACTTTGACGTATGGAAGCACAGCATTCTAACTCAGTTCTACTCCATGGACGAGCAACTTGGTGATTGTCTTACCATTGGACCATACTTCCCAATGAAAGCTAGTCCGAATCCAGAGACCAATGCAGACACACCATCAATCAAGAAACCAAAAGCTGAATGGACCGATAAAGAGAAAAGATTGATTGGAATGGATGTGAAAGCAAAGAGCATACTCCTAAGTACTTTAAGTACATCACAGCGTCGACAAATCATGGAATGTGTTACTGCAAAAGAACTTTGGGATGCAATTGAAGATTACATCGAAGGAGATCAAGCTTGCAAGGAAAGCAAAAAGTTTGCAATTCAAAGAAGATTCAACAACTTTGCTAAGATCCCCAGTGAATCACTCAGAGCCACTTATGATCGTTATTTTGAGATCGTGAGTACTTACACCGCACTTGGAAAGAAACTTACCAAGAAAGAAATCAATGTTAATTTTCTTGTCGCTCTTGGTTCTCAATATCTTCACAAAGGAAACACTCTTGAATACACCAAGCTACTAGATGATATGTCTCTCAGAAGCCTCTATGCCAACCTCAAGGTTTTTTATATCAAGCTCCATAACATTGAAGAAATGGAAGGAAAAACTAAGAGTTTATCGTTGGTCGCTCAAAAGGAAGAAGTGATCGAGGAAGAAGATCCAAAAATCTCCACATCTGATTTATTAGATATGGACGATGATGACTTTGCTATGTTCGTGAAAAGATTTCAAAAGTTCAGAAAATCAGCAAGGCCTGGATCATCCAGCAAAGCTCCAGCAAGGTTCTCAAGGAGCAGCTCAACAAGTAAGAAAGAGTACTCCAACTTCTCAAAGAAGAAAGAGGATCTCGTTTGTTTTAATTGCAGGAAACCCGGTCATTTTGCATCAGAATGCCCAATTCCCAAGTATGAGTATATGAAGAAGAAAAGCAACTTCACTCCAAGATACTCAAAGCAAAAGGGGATGGTTGCTGAAGAGGACTCTACCACAAAAGAGTTAGCTACCTGGATAGAGTCAGATTCTGATGAAAGCGATGAGGATTCTGAAGAAGGTCACATTTGTTTGGTCGTTCATTCAGATGATGAGGATGATAATGAAAATCGTCGCTCACCAAATCCAAAACCTAAACGGATAAGCTATACGGACGATGAACTTGCTGAAAAGGGATTCCTAACCCCAGTTCAAAAGAATGGCGATCTTCTATTTTCAAGATGTGATGTGAGTGCAGCAAAAAGGGCTCTACTAAACCCCAAAGTGAAGGAAGTTCTGTTTACCACTCCTCAAGTCAAGTTTGACATTTCCCCCGATGAACAAGAAAAGATATTTACAAAATCTGAACAGGTAATTAGTAAATTCTCTGGTATGAAGGAAGCTTTAGCACTTTTAACTGATGAAATTTCCCAACTTAAGACAGAGAAATCTCTACTAAGATCTGAACTCACCCTCCTTAAGGAGCAGATCAAGAGCATGACTCCTCTTACTGAACGAAACCGTTTCTTAGAAGAACAAAATGCCATATTTAAGGTAAAAACAAAGAATTGGTTGCTGAGATAAACGACCTGAAAAGGATCACTAATGAGTGGACCAATTCTCGTGTCACTATGGAACAAATCTTAGAATCCCAAAAGTCTAGCGGTGATAAGGAAGGCTTGGGATTCCAAACTAGTGACAACTTTAAATGTGCATCTTGTTGTGAAAGAGATGAGAAATTTACCAAGCAAACTTTGGAAGGGTCAAAAGCTAAACATCAAGAATCTAAGGGTAAAAGACAAGAACCAAAGAAGAAACTAGAGTTCCACTATGTCTACCCTAAGTATCAAACTGGCAAGGCTTCAAAGTTGAAAGAAAAAGTCATGGAAGATTCTACCGCAGAGGAATACTCTGGTAAGGTACCTGGACACGACCGTTCATCAAACTCAAGACCTGGTCGAGTAGCCTTCCGCGGCATGTCGACCGCAAACAAAGGTCATGCGGTCAAGTTCAAGAAATTGAACTTTGTTCAGGAGAGATCTTCCATACCAGTTAACAATGTTGTGCTCAAGACCTCAACGAAGTTTGTTAACCCTCAGTTAGGTGTCTTCCACCATTGTTTTGTGTGTGATGGTTATAGTCACAAGGCTGCTGAATGTCTTTTGAAATTCACACCCAATCCCAGAAAGAGTAACCCTCCTTCTGTGAAGCAGGTGTGGGTTGTCAAAAGTTGCTAACCCTTTGGACCCAAAAGAATAAAAAGGGGACCTTGTTCTTAAATGTCTATTTTGTAGGTCCTCTACTTAATGGCTGGACAATCCAAGGATAAATCAAGCTTATGGTATCTCGATAGTGGCTGCTCAAGGCACATGACCGGAGATATCAACTTATTAGAAGATGTCCGTGAAGAAAAAGGGCCATCAGTAACCTTCGGAGATAATAACAAAGGAAAGACTGTAGGATATGGAGTCATCCGAAAAGGAAAAATCACCATCCAAGAAGTCTCTCTAGTTATTGGTCTACAACACAATTTACTCTCAATATCTCAGTTCTGTGACAAAGGATTGCAATGCCACTTCACTTCAAATTTCTGTCTCATCAAAGATGGCACATCCGGCGTCACCTTGCTTAAAGGGATTCGTAAGAAAAACGTTTATATTATTGATTTTACTTCATCTTGCATTTCTTCTAATCTCTGTTTTGTAGCTAAGAATGTTAGCGAAAATAGTTGCCTGTGGCACAAAAGACTAAGTCACTTAAACTTCAAGTATCTCTCCAAGATCGGTAGAGAAAATTTAGTTCGTGGTCTACCCAAAGTAGCTGATCACCACGATGAGAAGTGCACATCATGTCAACTAGGAAAACAACCAAAGGCGTCTTTCTCCAGCAAGACGACACCTTCAACTTCAAGATGTTTGCAATTACTACATATGGATTTGTTTGGACCTGTTACTACCGCAAGTATTGGTGGAAATAGATATACCTTAGTTGTGGTAGATGACTACTCAAGATATACATGGGTTGAAATGATGATCTCAAAGGATGATTGCTATGACATTTTGACCGCACTCTTTAGACAGCTCCAAACACAAAACGAAGATGACATCGTTAGTGTTCGATCCGATAACGGTACAGAATTCAAGAACAACAGTGTAGCTCAGTACTGTGATGACCATGGTATTGACCACAACTTCTCTGCTGCTGGAGTTCCTCAACAAAATGGTGTTGTGAAAAGGAAGAACAGAACGTTGATAGAGGCTGGAAAGACTATGATTGCTGAAGCAAAGCTACCACTATACTTTTGGGCTGAAGCCGTCAACACAGCATGCTTCACTCAAAATAGATCCCTCATCAATAAGACCTACAACAAAACTCCTTATGAACTTTGGAGAGGAAGAACCCCCAACATAGCATACTTCAAGATATTTGGATGCAAATGTTTCATACTCTACAACGGTAAAGAACATCAAGGTAAATTTGCTCCTAAGGCCGATGAAGGTATATTTATTGGGTATGCTAAACACTCAAAAATATTTTCATGTATTTAATAAAACCACTCTTAAGATAGTTGAATCTGTCAATGTTACTTTTGATGAACATTCTCTCCTTGAGCCACATATGGCTCCAAATGTTGCTGATGATTTTGTTGAGCTTAATGAGACAGGTACAAATCAACCACAAAATCAATCAACTCAAAGAAATCCATCTACCTCAACTGCACCTCCATCTACCTCTCATGAAGCACCAAAAGCTACCACATCTGCTGCTACCTCAAATGGAGTTGAAGTTGAAACACCCATCAATGTGGAAGAACCTATCCCTCAAATTACTTATGATTGGGATGGCACAAATGATGTACCACTAGAAGATTTACAACCACCATCAACTCAACCAGATATACCTCAAGAAGTTCGTGAGGTCAGAGATCACCCAATTCAGAATATCATTGGTGATTTGCATTCTGGTGTTCGAATAAGAAGATCAAACTATGATGCACTTACCGCATTTATATCTCAAGTTGAACCCAAGAAAGTTGATGAAGCACTCCTAGACTCAAGTTGGGTTGTTGCTATTCAAGAAGAGCTCAACCAATTTGAAAGATGCAAAGTTTGGACCTTGGTTCCAAGGCCTCAAGATCAAGGAGTGATTGGTACAAAGTGGGTGTTCCGAAACAAGATGGATGAGAATGGAAGCATCACAAGAAACAAATCTAGGTTGGTTGCACAAGGATACAGATAAGAAGAAGGCATTGATTATGATAAAACTTTTGCCCCCGTTGCAAGACTTGAAGCTATAAGGATATTCTTAGCTTATGCCTCCTTCAAAAGATTCAAGTTATATCAAATGGATGTGAAGAGTGCATTCCTCAATGGTGAACTTCAAGAAACTGTCTTTGTTGCTCAACCGCCCGAATTTGAAGACCCCAAATTTCCAAATCATGTCTACAAACTCCGTAAAGCTTTGTATGGACTCAAACAAGCTCCACGTGCATGGTATGATACTCTATCTAAGTTTCTCCTTGAAAAGGGATTCAAGCGTGGTAAGATCGACACAACTCTATTCATTGCTAAATATCATGATCATACTTTATTAGTTCAAATATATGTAGATGATATTATTTTTGGTTCTACTAATGAATTGTTGTGTAAGCGATTTGAGAAAGCTAATGAAAAGCAAATTTGAGATGAGCATGATGGGAGAATTAACATTCTTCCTTGGGCTTCAAATTAAACAATGTGCTGAAAGCATCTTCCTCAATCAAGCAAAGTACACAAAGGACCTTATCAAGAAATTTGGACTTGAAAATGCAAAGGCATATGACACTCCTATGGCTGCTGGTAACAAGTTAGATAAAGACTTGAAAGGTAAAAATGTTGATCAAACCTTATACCGAGGTATGATTGGTTCTCTTCTTTACTTAACTGCTAGTAGGCCAGATATCATGTTTAGTGTTTGTGTTTGTGCTCGTTACCAAGCGGATCCTAGAGAAGCACATCTTATTGCTGTTAAACGTATTATTCGATATCTATCTGGGACTATTAACCTTGGACTTTGGTACTCCAAAGATTCAAATTTTGATCTTATAGGTTACTCAGATGCAGATTATGCAGCATGTACAATAGACAGGAAAAGCACGAGTGGAACTTGTCATTTCCCTTGGAAATCTACTTGTTTCATGGGCAAGCAAGAAACAAGCCTCAGTCTCTGTATCTACCACAGAAGCTGAATATATAGCTGCTGGAAGCTGCTGCTGCCAAGTGCTATGGATGAAGCAATAATTGGTTGACTACGGAATCAACGAAGAAAATTGTCCAATCTATTGTGACAATACATCTACCATTGCTGTCTCCAACAACCCTGTCATGCATTCAAAAACCAAACACGTTGATATCAAGTACCACTTTCTCAAGGATCATGTGGAAAAAGGTAATATCCATCTAGAGTATGTGGGTACTGACAATCAAATTGAAGATATTCTCACCAAGGCTCTTGATTCGAAGAGATTTAGGTATCTTAGAGGAGAAATGGGTATGCTAGAACTTTAATGACATGTCCATATATCTTGATTGTGCTAATGTCTTGTGTTTTATCTAAGTCCAAAACCAAGCAGGTCTCAACGGTCGATGACATCTCACCGGTTAAGTAACCACGGTCAAAGCTTCAAAATCTATCAAGTGTACCGACCGCACCTTGTTGACCGCATAATGTGTCGACCGCATGAAACAGATGAAACTTGTTCAAAGCTTTAAAGAAGCCTACCACATAGGAAAATAATGACAATGGTTTACTGCTTTATAGAAGCATTTCTTAACCAAGGTACCCTCCTGACCGCATAAGGTCACGGTCAAGCACCAGACCGCAAAAAAACTAGGTGACCAGGTAAGTGTTTCTAACTTAGCAAATTCTGAGGATCTTCCTAGACATCCAAGGGTAATTCTGTAATCTCCTCTTTTCCCTCATCTTTATTTAATTCAAATCTTTTGCAATTAATTTTATTCCTTATTTATATCCGCCGTCACTATCCTTGCATTTAATGAGATGAGACATCATTGGTCAAATCCCTGAATTTGCAGAGTTAACCTCCCACTTCTCTGCACAAACCGTTCCACTACTCCTTAACCTCCACCACTCTACTTTTCAAAATCTGTTTCTCTCTCTCTATCTCGTCACTTTCTCTCTCTATTCACCCAGTTCTCTCTCTCACTCTCCTTTCTCAACTCTCTCATTGTTTTTCTATATATATGGCACCAAAACCATCTCAATCTGCAAAATCATCCAAGAAATCACAGGATACTTCATTCGAAGACAATATGGTATGATTTCTTGACCCAAATCTCCTATAATTTTATTTTTTTTGGCGGGTTCGTGAAAACCCTTCATATTCTTGACTGAATGTTTGATGTTTCTGGGTTAGTTTAGCTTCGATAACGTTTATTCCTTGTTCGATTCTCTGTTTCAAACTCATTTCACTATTTATTAATGTTTAATCTTCAGTATTATATTTTTTAATGCCATGGATTGTTTGAAGCTTTTTCATAGTTTTCAAGTTTTTCCCCTTTTTGATTTCTGCAATTATAATGTTCTTGATAATGCAATTGTTGGTATCTATGGCTGTAATCGGTTCTTACGCATTCTGGAATGTATTTTTCATATATTTTCGTGTTTTAGAATCGTTTCTGGGTTTTCGTCATGAACACTGTTCATGGTGTTCTTGAGAATCTACGTTTTGATCTTTAAAACTTGTCACACATACTATTTTGGTGTTTGTGCATGTTTTGAAAATTCCTCTTGAATTTCTCTAAGTCCTTACTCCGGTTATCTGTATCTCTTGGTCGACCGCTAGCACTTGACCGCCATTATGTTTCGACCGTCGCTTGGTCGACCGGATGAGTTGTGTGTTTAACTTATCATTTTTTTCAGGATGAAAAGCCTTTCATTCCCGGTTGTGTAATGGACCACGATGACCTCATGAATGATGCCATCGGAAGGAATATCATTAGGAGGATGACCAAATCTGGCATTCTCAACTTCTTTACCATGAATCAATCATATCACCTTCCTGCTGCGGTCGGAGAATTCTACTCTACCGCAAAAGAGATTAAAGGAAGAGATGACAAGAATAATCCACTTGATTGGATTGAGGCTGAAGTGTATGGAAAGAAAGTTGAGATAGACTACACTGAAATTGCAACCGCTTTAGGTCTCGATATTGACTTCGAAGCCCTGAATCCCTCACCTCTGAAGAATGTGATGAGCTTGCACAACGGTTGATTGGCTCCACAGATGTATGCACACCCTACCAGAAGACCTTTCCTGAAGTGATGTATTATATTAGACACCTGGTTGGCCACGGTCTCTTGTGCAAGAGTGGCAACCACGGAAATTTTAACATGTCCCAATGGCACCTCTCTGCCGCTATCTATCTGGGCAGGAAGATGAATTGGCCCAAGACCCTCTATTCTCTGCTGGTTGAACAAGTCAAGGATTACAACAAGCAGATCAGGGAGAAAGCCCCCACAAAATACAAGAAGAACTCTAGACTGATGTCCCTAATTTTCAAATACACTTAAATAACAATTGTTCAAAACAATTCTTATTCTTAATAAGAAAACTATAACCTTCATTATCCAAACAAGAAACTGAAATAATATTCCTACTCAAATCTGGAACGTAATAACAATTGTTCAAAACAAGAATTAATCCGCTAGGTAAAATGACATCATATGTTCCTACGGCTAATGCAATAACTCTTGCTCCATTTCCCACACGTAGGTCCACTTCGCCATCTTTGAGTAGCTTTCTATTCCTTAGTCCCTGCACATTTAAACAAATGTGAGATCCACATCCGGTATCTAATACCCAGGAGCTAGAAGTAGAAAGAAAAATATCTATAACATAGATACCTGAAGTAGACGCAGTCCCACTGCTCTTCTTCTTCTTTAACTCTTCCTTGTAAACCTTGCAATTGCGTTTCCAATGACCAATCTCATTGCAGTGGAAACAAATTGCATCCTTTTGGGAAGCAGGTTTAGCCACAGTAGCATTGGCAACATTTGCCTTGCTAATCTTGGGTTTGACAACTTTTGCCTTACCCTTTCCTTTGCCTTTCTTTCCTTCCTTTGACACTATGAGCACATGAGCGGCTTCTTTACCAATTTTCTTTTCTGCCTGCTTAAGCATCCCATGCAATTCAGACAGAGTCTTATCCATCCCATGCATATTAAAGTTCATGACGAACTGGTTATAGCTTTTGGGCAATGAATTAAGAATAAAATCGGTAGCCAACTCATCATTAATTGGATGACCAAGCCTCTCTAGTTTCTCAAAGTAAGCCTTCATCTTTAAAACATGAGGGCTCACAGACTACCATTCGCTCATCTTGCATGAGACAAGTGCAGCTATAGTGTCGAACCTCTCTTGCCTTGCTTGTTCTTGAAACATATCTTTCAACGAAGCAGCAAGGTCAAATGCCTCAAAGTGCTCAAGAGTCTTCTGAAGCTCTGAACACATGGCCGCAAGCATAAGACAACCCACCTCACGAGAATCATTTACATGTTTCTTGTAGGCGTTTCTCTCATCCTTGGGTGCATTAGAAGCAGGTTCTTCTTCAGGAACGGGCTCTTCAAGAATATAGAGCTTGTCCTCATGCTTTAGAACAATTCTAAGGCTACGGATCCAATCCGTGTAGTTAGCTCCATTTTCTTGAAGTTTCTCCTTCTCAAGGATAGATCGCAGTGATAAGTTTGTATTTGAGCCATTATCTACAATTATGCAAACATATAATAAATATAAGTACCAACTTTATTAAAGATATTAAATATTAGTATTTCACAAATACTCCACTAAATTATATAACCTTCAAATACATCCAATGCATCATATAATTTAAATGGGCTAAGATCCAGCTTTAATTTAATTTCAAGTCCGCTTTGGCGATACTGCTCAAAATTAAATTAATTAGGTAGACAACTCTTTGTCAATCATATCAAATATGACTCTTAGATCCTTTATGAGATTTTTAGACATCATATGTCTAACATGTTTTAATCTCATCTGTGCCTTAGGCCCAAAACTTTGTCTTTTGACAGCCTAATTAAGTCAAACCATTTTAAAACGTATAGGATCACTCTTTCCTCATCTTGCTCATAAATGAATAGAATAATGCACCTCGCTTTGGCAGAGCCCACATAAAACTATCCACGTACTCGCAAGTGTTTTAATCATGGATTGGCACAAAACTTAAGTTTTATGAAGGTTCACCACATATAGCATATAACACATTTATGATCACATAAGATAAACATGTTATTCTTAAAGAAACGGTTAATAATTTAACTAATCCAATTAATTAAATTAAGATTTCATGTGATCGATTTATGGGGATAAATTCTTTCACACATAATTGAGAGCACGGGTTGTACGGTCGAAACTAAGCCATTTGGCATCCACAATCCCGTACCAAGTTTAGAGACTAAAAGAAACAACTATGTAAGGTCGAAACTAAGCCATTTGGCATCCACAATCCCTTACATAAAGTAACTCGATTCTAAACTCTTTTGTCTCAACAATTTGTAACTTTGACCTTGAGATTTGTTTTCAGGAAACACGGTTTCTCAAACCAGCCCTCTGACAAACAAATTCAATCAAAGCGGCTTTGAACATGAGATTTAATTCCAGGAAACACGGTTTCAAAAAACAGCCATCTGGGAAAAATTTCTGTTCAGTAGCCTCCTGCTCGGCCGAGTCCTCAGAGGTGCTCGGCCGAGCACTTTTGTGTTTCAGAATCTGCTCTTCTGATTCAATCTGCTCGGCCGAGTCTTATGGACTGCTCAGCCGAGCACCACGATCTGAACAGATTCATCCTTCGAATTTTAATCCTAAAATTGCTTTCCCGATTCAATTAGGGTTTGATGTTCATGATGATCAAATCACCATATTCATCAAAACCTTGAATAAACGATTTATTCATGAATCAAAGATTATCAACAAATCAATCCAATAATTTTTGATAATCTATAGGAACATAATAATCGAATTATTATCGCAATCGTGGATCCCACATAACGTATTTAAACGGTGCGATTTTATGATTTCAATATATCTCATATACAAACATAAAACTCAGATCACATAAACATCATGAAACTGAATTCATATAGAATGTTAAAACATATAATCCAATTATATCATTAACATGTTATTATTAAAATAATCATGATGAACGGGGCTCTGATACCACTGTTGGGTTTTGTGCAATCATGCGCAGCGGAATAAACCCAAAAGCCTATATCCGATCAAGATGATTAAATTAATACGGAGATGAATTTAGAATACTAACCGTGACGGAGCTTTAAAATTTCGGATCTTTGAATCTTTATTCTTCGCGCTTCTTTGAATCACGAACGCAGGAACACGACCTCAAAGCTTGGATCACGAACTTGGAGGAGTTGATGCCAACACCCTCTATGTTTATCCACACGCGGACGAATTTCAAGAACGATTCTTGAACCGGATTGCTAGATCCAATAGAAACTCTTTCTATTATGAAGGCTATATGAAAAATAAAGTTCTTATTCTTTGGGAGGAAGAAGAACTTATTTTTCTCTCTCTTAGAGGCTCTCTAATTGATCTAGAATCAATACATGCTGATTAGGTCGTTGTTAGAGGTTTATATACTTATTAGTCCTAAACCGTTTAGGATAAATAGGTTAAAACCCGTCACAACACGAAATCAGCTTTTGGGCCCGAACAGGGCCTGCTCGGCCGAGTCCTTTAAGGTGCTCGGCCGAGCACCTTTGCTCCAGAAAATCTGACCTTCTGATTTCCCATGCTCGGTCGAGTCATATGAGGTGCTCGGCTGAGCACCACCAGAATTCCGATTTTAGCCTTTTAAACAATTCGTCCTTTTGTGTGTGACCCCATAGGATTATATTAAGTTGGCAATGAGTTCAAAAACATTTGTACCCATGAATCATGAGCAGACTCTAGCAAGCCATCATGATTACCCAATTAATATAACTTGTTAAAGTTCGCGAATCCATTATAGAACATATTACAATCTCTTTGTTCACGATGTCTATTGAATGTAAGCCATGGTCAATGGTCAACTTACAATGTTGAATGCTTTCTCGATCCCGAATGTATTGATAGTACAAATCATATTTGAGCACGGCCATGCATTTCATCAATACCATTCATCGAGTGGCCAGAGCTTGACATCTCTCTTTACGAGGAACAAATCCCATCTAGACTTATTACCTTTCCCTACATGAATCCGATTACGCCAATTATATTCTTTATAGCTACCCGGTTAAGGGTAACGTTTGAATATGTCAAACGTAATGTTCATCAGGTGGAAGACTGTGATAATCTCAGGTCTAAAAGATTCCAATAATATAACTATATGAGACTTAATTATGACATTGTGACCATGACATAAATCTCATATGGGTCAGTCCAGTATTTGTTCTCCAACAAATACCCATAAGTTTAATTGTATCTCATACACCATAATCATCATATGATTATCTATTAAACTTATACTAACAATTAATCATAATTATCAGGGACGGGGATTATTATAATAAACATGCAAAAGATATAATAATCAAACTTCAATATCTTTATTAAAACATAATAAACAGATAACATTAATCGTTCTCATAACGTGCCTAGAGCATACAACACCAACAGGATTCGACCGGTGACCAAAATGATGATGATGACAGTGAAGGAGAAGAAGCAAGGGAAGCCCGGTTGGTTAAGGGCAAAGCTAAGGCCAGTGCATCTACTGCACCCCTCTCAATCTAAGCCCTTAACAGGGATCAAGTTCAAAGAACCAGTTTCTCCAAGTTCCAAGTCTCTGTCCCTTCCTCCTCTGGTCTCCAAACTTTCCACTCCTCTAAGGCAAGTCAAGCATACCACTCCTCCTCGCTCTACCGCCGTCCGGTCTACCGCCTCATCTCCTATCGCTTCCTCCAAATCTCTAAAACCTAAGGCTCCTCTCCCCGCATCATCTAAGGGGGAGAAATCAAAGAAAAGAGATTTGTCTATAAGTCCTCAGCAAGTTTCCAAGAAGGCAAAGGTTTCCAGACCTCCTCCATCGACCGTTTCTCCTGATTTTACCCCATCCGGTTCACCTACTCAGGGCGACCGTGAAGATGTTATTGAGATTTCTCCACCCCAGCGCCTGAAAAGGCAACCAATTTCTAAACTAACACTTGGTTTGGTTGATGAACCTACAGATGAAGAGGTAGAGGATGTATCTGATGATGGATCAGAACATTCTGATGATAATGCTGGTGATAATGTTGAGGTTGATAAGCGTATCAACGCTGATAGCCCGGTTTTTTAGTGATGATGAAGTTCCTGAAAATGTTGAAAAGCGTGCTGAGTCTGTAAAGGAAGTTGAAAAGGATGTGCTAGTGTCTGAGCATGAGGGTCACGGTCAAGAAGATGACCATCAACCTAGTGACCGCGCAGTTGATGATACTGGTAAATTGACCATGTCTCCAATCAGGCCGTCCACTTTTGAACCTCCGGTCGATCCAATGGCTCACCTTATGACCGTCATTGAGTTCTTGCCTCAAATCAATCTTTATACTCAAGGTGAGGTTGCAAAGCTTGCTGCAAACCAGGTTAAGTTGCAGAATGAAGTTGATCTGCTCAAAGCTTCAATTGTTGAGACCATTAAGGGGGAGAGTCAAAATATAACAAAGGCTATTCTCGAAAGTCTAGCTACCGTGAATTCAAATCTCTCAACGACCGCATCGACCTCAAACCGTCTCTCTCTCTCGTGCTGACCTCAAAGAAGAGCTCAAGTCACAATCTAATACCATTGACCGTTCTGTGGTCAAGATTGTTGATGAAGCTGGCAAGGAAATATCAAAGGTGATGTCAAGCAACAAGAATTTCTTATTTGAGAAGATGGATAAAGTGAAGACCTCTCTTAAAGCAGAAATCAACGCCTGTATTTCCGTAGGGTGGCTCTCGGTCGCTGATAAGTTCGTGCCAAAGATAATAGCTATGAGACAAGCTATGCAAGTCCATACTCAAAGGCTAGAAGGCCAAACTTCCAAGATTGATAAGGTTTATGAAATTTCTAACACCAATGTGCAGGAAGTGATCAACAAGATCTCAACCCTTCAATTGACAGTGGACAACATTGCTGGATCTCAAGGCTCCTCCTCTCAAAATCAAGCGACCGGACATGGAAACAGGATAGCAAGGGTAGATGAAGATGAAGGTGAAGATAGCTTTGAATTTCCAACCGTGAACAACTCAGACTTTCTCGAAGTCAATGACCTCAAGGACCCCATCATCATTCCTGGAGTTGGCCTCTCAAAGAAATTTTGCCACTTTGAAGGAGATCCATACTTTGATTAAACCGCACAATTTGATATGACTGTGTGTGGTCGTTGAAACATTTGTTAATGTTTGTCCCAAAACAATTTTTATTTTCCGTTTGTTTTATGGTTTGTAAAACTTTAATCACCTCTTTTGGTTTGCACTCCCTATGCTTGAATGAATATCTTTTTGGAGTGCCTCTTAATGTTTGTTTGATGCATTTGATTGCTTATTGCTATTTCCTTAAAATGCATTCAAACTTATATTTCTACCTTGCTAGGATTAGAATTTATTTTATCTTTTTAGGCTGATAGAAATCTATGACATTGGCTTAAGAGTGTGCATTAACTTGGGGAATGATATTTTAATAAAACAATATTTCTTGAAAACATGTTATTACCAAGTACAATGAACTAGCCTTTGTTATAGTAGGTAATGGTCTCAATCAAATAGGGGGAGATTGTTGGGTATGTTTATTATAAACCACTCCTATTACCTAGATTTGATTGATACCATAACCTAATTTTATCTTTTGTAGACTTTAGGATATATTGTAAGAAGTGATAAACTTCATTTTTTAGAATAGTCCACTTTGATAGTATAGGCTTTAGATTGATAGGTTTAAATTTTTCTAAGTCTGGAAATTTAGTGGTCAAGTCCTTGACCGTGAATCTCTCGACCGTGAATAGATCACTTGACCGTGGAAGACCACTTGACCGTGGAAGATCACTTGACCGTGGAAGACTTGACCGTGGAGGATCACTTGACCGTGGAAGATCACCTGACCGTGGAAGACCACCTGACCGTGAATCCCTCGACCGCAAGGACTCGACCACAAGGAAAGAAGATGCCCAAGTGTGTTCAAACTTAACCATGGTCAAACTATGGTTAGTTTAGAACATTGCAGAACTTGGATCCCAAGTAATTCAAATTTGAATTCATCTAAGTGGGACCACCTCTTATCTGCAAAAAGGGACAAACTCAGAATGAGCTCCAATCAGAATTCATCAGCTCATTGTCCTTGAACTTGGAGCCCAAGTAATCCCAACAGCTATTTTCTCATTCAAGGCTATAAATAGCCCTTAAGTTCTTCATTGAACATTGCTGAGATTTAAAGAGAGAAATTGTTGTTGAAATACTTGGTGATTGAAGATCATAACTCAAGATTTCCAGAATCCTTTAAATCTTCAAAGAACTCACCTTCAAACCTTCAAAGCTCTCCAGCAACATTCAAGTCATATCAAGCCTTGTAACACTCAAGTTTCATTAGGCTCTACAATCACTTAGATTTTAAAGAGCTTCTGATTCTTACACACACACTCACCCCAATTGATCAATCACATAGATTGAATCAAAAGGGATACACTGGTCTAAGTCTAGGATTTACTCTTTATAGAAAGTAGGTGTTGATTCAAAGCTTCATCTCTGTAATCTGTATACTCAAGAATCAATATATTCCTCTATTAAAAATCCAAGACTGACCATCTTGGTAAAGGATGTAGATCTTTTAACAGATCGAACCTTTCCAAATACTTGTGTCATTTTACTTTCTACAAATTTACTTTCAAGTATTGTTCATCTTGTTCTTTATTGTTCATATTAATCTTGTTTGTTGTTTAGTGTTTGATCTTTCAGATTTAAGAACTATTGTGAATTGTGTTTGTTTGTTCTCCACATTGCCTAAGTTAAAATCTGACTAACTTATCTTTTGCCAAAACTTCTAAGACAACAACTTTCAATCTCTCAACCATCTGACCGCAAATCACTTGACCGCATCTCTCTCGACCGGAACATCTTGACCGTGAGAAAGAATACACTTAGAGATTTTTATCAAAACAACCATACCTTATTTCTATCAAAAACTTCCGCTGTGCATATTACACCTTGACCGTGTGGTTTTTACTTGACCGCAAATTCAAGATTGTAAGAACTTGGTTGAATTTTGAAAAACGGTTAAATTTTAAATAGGATATTCACCCCCCCTCTAGCCTCTTTTCATACCCTTGTTGTGTCTTTGGGACCAACAGACGGCCTTCCCTACGAGCTCGGGTCTTTTCATTCTTGACGGCTTGCTCGTGTTTAAAGCCGTCTTTGGAAGGTTCATATCCCAGACCGAACGTGTTCTTAACAAAAGGAACATCAATGGGTTGCATTCTACCTTGTTGATATTTCCCTAGGCCTAAACCAGGGAAGTAGTTCATGTTCCTCATCATGCGGAGGACTTTACGATTGCCGAGGGTCCATGATCCGTTTCCCCTTTCTTTGTCAATGGCGTTGATTGAGACGCCGGAGAGAGTAGAGTCTGCTAAACCATGCTGAATTTGGTAGATGGGTTCCCCCTTTCTGTGGATAGTGACGTTTTCTGCCAGAACGGTCACAATTTCATCCCCATTTCTGAACTTTACACATTGATGGAGAGTTGAAGGGACGCCATTAGAACTGTGTATCCACGGTCGGCCCAAAAGCAAGTTGAATAAGGATGGCACATCGAGCACTTGAAACGGGATGGACATGACCATGCTCCCAAACTCAATGTCTATTTCCACCATACCCATGACTGTATGGGCAGTACTGTTGTAACCTCGGATTACTTGAGTAGAAGGCTTCAAATCTGAGTTCTTAAGCCCCAGTATGCCCATGATTCGGCCGGGCATTAGGTTGAGTACGGAACCACCGTCAACCAAGACTCTTGAAATAGGTCTCCTCCTTGCTCTTACCTTAAAGTAGATAGCCTCATTATGATCGGACCCAAATGGTGGGAGGTCCATGTCGGCAAAGGTGATGACATTGCCAAAATGAATGTGGCCTATCATTGCGGTGAGGTCCTCGGGAGTAGTGTCGGGAGAGATCGACTTGTCGTCGAGATTACTGATGACAAGATCTCGGTGCTTCTTTGAGGATGCAATGAGGTCCCAAATGGAGATGTTGGCTTGAGTTTTCTTGAGTTGAACTAGTAGAGGGTCTTTGGGAGTGTCTCGAGCTTGCGACCTTTGAGAAGAGGTGCTTGGTGCAGAAGTGGAGGGGTTGCTTCCTATGACTCGTCCGGATCGATTTAGCATGTTGACGTTCCCATCTTGCTTCTTTTTCCTATTCTCTAGTACTTCCCTCTTTACCTCATCGTAAGTCACAACATAACAAGAATTATCAATCTTATTCATGGCATTGGAGCCCTCATTCACAATTGGGATTGAATGAGTGGTCTCCTTAAATTCTCCTATCTCTATTACATTGACACCACCCTCATTAGGAACTATGAATTCCTTCTTGTCTATGAGATCTTGGATGACATTGTGGAGAACTAAGCATTCCTCGGTGGTGTGGCCACTATATTGGTGGTAGACAGAATACTTGTGATGAGCATGATTGGCATTGACCGTCTTGGGTTGGTACCCTTGTATGGGTGTGACTTGCCCCTTTGCTTTGAGAACTTTGAAGGCCTCAGTTTGAGTCATTCCTTGGAGAGGCGTGTATACACGGTCGTTTCGAGACTTCTTGTCTTGGGGTGGAGGAACCTTTTTGTAATTACCCTTGTCGGTGGTGACGGCATTAACTGAAGCCTCTTTTAAGGAGCTAGAGGCGGCTTTGTAATGGAGGGTATGAGCACTTTTCTTGACTTCCCTAAGTAGCTCATTCATTCGGATCCCTGCCTCATACATTTGAGAGAAATCGGCATAGCAAGCCCCACTTAGGTGGGTGCGGAGATCAATCTTTAGACACTTAAGAAAGATGTCCATTTGCTCTTTGGTGTTAGGCCTCTCGACAATCTCAGCGAGCTTGTCATTCCACCTTCTCGTGAAGTCAAAGAAGGACTCGTTGTCTCTTTGAGTGGTGTTTTCAAGCTCTTTCTTGGTTGGCCGGTGGGTGGTGTTGCCTTGGTATTGACTCTTGAAGGCAAGCATGGCGGCGTCCCAATCGAGACGGACTGTGAGCGAGAGAGTAGCATACCAATCCTTTGCCGCCCCCTCGAGAGTAAGGTGGAAGCATTATTCCATAACCTTGAGTGAGACCTTCTTCGGTACCATAGCCCAAATGTAAGTCTCGATGTGTGCCATGGGACAAGAGTTGCCCTTGAACTTTCTGATGTCGGGCATCTTAAACTTGTCGGGGAGGGAATCCATTGTGTTCATGAGAATGGATGACTGATAGAGGCTTGTATCGGAGCCTTTCCCCAAGTTGAGACCGTTGATCTATGTAGGCTATGATTGAATCAACCATCTTGGGCTCATTGTTCTTGGTGCTTGGTTCCCCCATTTTCTTGGTACGGGCACTAACATAAGGGCTTTGAAACAGACCCTTAGTCCACTCGTACTCCTCATTATTCTCTTTGCCTTTTCCATTGGCGAGCTTGGTGAGCTTTTCTTTCATTAGCTCCATTTCGGCCTCGTGGGCCTCCCTTTGGTTGTCGAGGTGGGATTGCCAAATGTCATATTTGCTTTGAGACTCCTTATTAAGAGTGGAGACTTGTTCTTGGAGAAGTTGGACCATGGTGGAGAGTTGCTCAAGAGACATGGTGTTGTCGGTGTTGGATCCGCCGGCCATTGATGCTGTCGAAGCTGTTGGAGTGATCTCTTTATGGACTAACCGATTCGCTGAATCCCGGTAGACACGGTAAGTACCAATTGAACCTATATTGCAGAAGAGGCCCTTGTCAGTCTTGAGTACACTTTCGGTCCATGAAGAGGCTTAGAGCACACATTGGGCACACGACTCAAAACCACATAAGAAAAGGCTTCTTTTTTTTTTATAAGTCGAAGGGACGGGGTCCCTTTTGAGTTTCTAAGAAAATAATGGAATCGTCACACTAGTATATAGACCATCGCGCGGTCCCATATACTCATCAGATTCCATCACGCTTGTGACTCCTACACATGTCGGGATTAAACTAAATTAATGTAGTAAAGCATACATGCGGGGATGGATTTTTATTTCGTCCATAATAACCACTTGGGGACGGATTTTTATTTCGTCCATGATAACCACTTGGCATGTATGATTTGAAGACATTGGTTTAGGGAAATCTCGGCATATGAAAACCGACTTTAGTCACGGAGTGTTAGACCCTAACTAGAATTGTGCTCGGCTAAATGAGAGGTTTAAGGTCACCCCCGGCATGTAGTCATGAACTACGCCACGGGCTGAGGTTTACCGCTTCGAAAGATTCAAGGTCTGGTGGAGCTTGAAACTTCCTATGACGGGCCTCAACGGGTTTGGGGTTATGAACTTGTGCGACTCGATAGTGAGCAATTTATAGGAATTCGTGCACGTAGTGTGAGGTCTAACATGTGACAAAACGTTTTTACTCTTTTTTTTATGAAAGAAAAGCAAATAAGCACATAATTACAACTTTCGAATCACCCGTGTGACCGATAAAATAAAACACGAAAGTAAAACAGTCCAAAAGGCCAGATTAGGCCTGATGCAGGCAACTGTGCCCACACCCCATCAAATCTGCTTTGTTCTGAAACTTGTTCTTGTCCTGGAAACCTAACCAAAAGCGCGCACCTCTGGTTGGTGTTGTGGGAAGCGTGCGCATGGCGCAACGTCTGTGGGAGGCGCCCGCTTCTGGGCCAACCTGTCAGAATGTCAGACTTTGGACCCAGGGGATTGCCCTGGTCCTGAATGTATTGTAACCCCTGCAGAAATGATTAGTGTAGAAGAAAAGAAGAGAAAACTAGGAAGAAACATCTGGGTGGCGGGCGATTCTGGTCCTTGATGTGGGATGCGCGCGCCTTAGGCCAAGAAGGCCAGAGGCGCACGCCTCCCCCATCAGAGACCAGAATGCCCAGAAAAGATGCAGATTTTGAACAAAATGCAAGTTTAACCCTCAAACATCCCCAGCGGAGTCGCCACTGTAGATACCCCGGGAGGAGCACGGCTTGGCTAGAGCGCGTGTTGTTGTTCCTAGGATGTCTATTCGTGTTTTAATTGTAGAGTCGCCACCTATGTTTTAGAGGAACATAAGAAAACCCTAATATTTAGCCTAAGTTTGATACAAAAACAGAGATTCTTGTTATGAGGTTCGGGGGTTAGGTTACGAGATGGGAAGTACTTAAACACCCATCTCGCCCGACTAATGTTGGTCTTGCTTGTTCAAAATCTACATAATCAAAATGTTCTTCCTATTCTTCGATGATGATAAAAGGGGTTAAAAAAGGGGTTTTGGAATGTAGGGAGATGACTCCTTGACTAGCTTCAATGAAGTGAAGTAGTCGTTGGTGTCATGTCCCAAAATGATTTGAGATGATTGCACGTTTGATTAAAGTAAAGAGAGAAGAGATGAAGTAGAGAAGAAGGAGGAAGATGAACTAAATACTTCTTAGAGAACTCTTGGGAAATGCCTTGAAAGTATTTTGTGTAGAGTTTTCTTGTTCAAAAAAAGTGAGTCTCTTGAAATGGTGGGGAAGACGGTTTTTATAGTTTGTAAAAGAGATGTTTTTGGTTCCAAATCTCAGTCACCAAGAAATCTTTCCCGGGCAAAATCATGTAAATGAGCAAGGGAGATTCTTGGTCAGAAATCTGTACTGACGCCCAGAGCGGCGCGCTTCCCACCTTGGGTGTGGAAGGCGCGCGCTTCTGGCTCCTATGGTAGGAGGCTTGCGACTCAAAGAAGGCTTTTTGACAGAATGGACTAGGAAGTCTGCCCTGTTATTCAGTTTAGTCCCTGGACTTAACGGGTTCAGCCAGGAACTTAACGGAAGTAACAGGAACTGACAAAAAACACTTAAAAGAGGGAGAAACACAAAATCAACCGTGCAATCGGGGTGAGCGGTCCAAGGCGGGGTGTCTACACCTTCATGTCATGTGTGCTCGTGAATGTTCCCCCAATCAAATGCCTTTCTCGCTCTACTTGCAATCAATTGTGGCATACTAAGAGGCTACAATTGTAACGACCCGAAAACCCGTCTCTATTTTCTTAATAATAAATATTTATTTAATTATTTATTTATTTGTGTGTGTGTGCATTTTGTGTTTCATAAATTTCATGCTTATAATTATTTGGCTTGATTTTGTGATAAGTGTGAAATTTAGGGCTTTATTGGTAAGTGGGGTATATGGGTTTATGTGTTCAATGTTGAAGTAGAGGGTTAATTAGAAACCTTTTTTTTATATCCTAAAACTCCCTCACCTCCTCCCTCACCCTCCACTCCAGTCAACTCCTCCCCCTCCCTCCTGCGCCCTACACACACACACTCACACAATGCAATTTTCTCTCCCTCTCCCCTTTTGATGAAAAAGGTAAGAAATCTCCATTTTCTTCTCCCTTCTTTTTGGTAGTCTTTTACTCATCATTTCTTATTCTCATTTTAAAAAATGTTTAGATCGTCGCTAGGATCGTACAGAGCTAAGAAAATTGGAATTCCGTCGCATTTCATAAATTTCAAGTAAGTTGCTTTTCCCCCATTTTTATGCTAAAATGTTCATCACTTGTTTGAATGATACTTTAGTGATATATATGATGTTTTGGTTGAGTTTAGAATTTATTTAGATTTTTGGTTAAATTTGTGATAATATGAATGTTGGGGTTAAATCTTAGTTTGGGTTGATAGATGTTGTTATTTAGGTCCCTTATAAGTTCATAAGTTGTTTGGGTTCATTGTTAGGCTTGTTGGAAGGATTGATTTTGAGAAATTTGTGAATTGGTAAGAAGATGTGTAGAACCCGGTTGCTGTTTGCCCAGATCGCCGACCGGGCGCCCGCCCGGATTGAGCCAGGCGCCCGCCCACCTTGCCAAATTCCTTCGACCAACCTTCTGTCTATATGAGCGCCCGCCTGACCCTTAGTGAGCGCCCGCCCACCCCCTGTTTATGGAAATCTTCTTTTTAATTGTTTAAGACTAGGTTGCATTCTTAGTCTAGGTTTTGAGTACCATTATATTTAACTTGTATGAGCATAGTGGAACACTCTAGGGTTGTAAAGTGGTTCCGTTGTGAGCAATTTTGTTATGGAATTAGTCTAAGTATTGTTTGGGAATGTTTGGTCATATTATGAGGTGGTCATGATTGTGCCAATCGAATTGATGTTGGATAAGACTTGGTCTAGGTTTTAGGTGATATCCTATAGTATCTAGAGGGTTGTTATGGAACACCAAAGTGTAGGGTTTGGTCCGGTCATGATCACGTACTAATAGGTGTAACCTTTTGGATTCGTTTGGGATGTTTAGAATTGTTTCGTTATAAACGGATGTATGGCGTGAAATGGCGAATGGGTACCTGCGGTTTGATTAACCTTAAGGTGTAGTCATTTGGACTTCCTATTTGGAATTCCAGGTGTAAAAATATAGGGAGTTAATAGTCTTAGTACATCTTCATGAGTAAACGTTTAGGGAAATTTTGGTAATAGTCATTGTACTATTTGTGAGCGACCGTTTGGGTTTTGCTCTTTATGAGTAACTTGTGAGTATCATCTTTAGGATGTGTTTGGTATGTGCATTATCTTGGAGTCATCATGTTTTAATGGTCAATGTGGTTGGGCTCTCTATGAGCAATCTCGTTTATCGTGGTTGGACTCTTTTATGAGAAACTTCTTGTGTTCATTGTTGTTGAACTCTTCATGAGTAATCGTTTGCATCTTTATGGTGATTAATTGGTATGGTTCCCTACTTTGGAATCATTAATTGTTTACCGAGCTCGTATTATTTCTTAGTGTTTATTTGAAAGCCCAGCTGGCATTTGTGGTTGTGTCGGGGATGGGGAAGATTATAATGGCAACGAACCGAGTCCATTATAATGTGATCCATTGTTTTGCCCTTATTTTCCTCTTCCAGATTGGCCTTGGTTGGGATGAGCTAGCTTCCTTCGGAAGTAGTCTAGCTAACTTTTTGGGTTTTGACTTTGTGTCATCTCCCATGTCCTTTGTGACATGTTACATTGTTATGGTTCCGGTACCGGGGTTGTCATCTTCAGCTGTTTATGCTACTATGAAGATGGTTTGATGGTTGATTGATTGATTGGTCGGTTCTAACCGGGGTTCTCTTCAGCTGTTATGCTGCTATTGTTGATTGGTTGATCGGTTGAAGCTGCGCAGCGATTGTTCTATCAGTTTGGTGAAACCTTGGCTCGGTATCCTTTGTAACGTGTTTATTTCAGCTTTATGTGCTGCATGATGAGCTGGTCGTTATTTCCAACCGGTATGGGACGGTTGGCGATAGGGAGCCTCTCATTTGTTGTTATGTGATTGTACATTATGAATGCTTATTGTTATATTACTGTTCATGACAGCATGGCACTTAGATGCATTTAGTAGCTTACTGAGATTTTATCTTACCCCGTTTCTTTTTATCTTTGTTGTTTTCCTTAATCCCCCCCCCCAGGAAAGCAAGTGGTAGCGTTGTGAGGTCCGTTGTAGCGGGAATCTTCTGAGCAGTTTGGTATTTTGCATTTTGGAGATGTACGTTATGTAAATTTTATGTTTATGGATTGTAGAATTTTCCGGGGCGTGACAGTTGGTATCAGAGCAATGGTTTTAGATCTTGAAGGAGAATAAGAACTCTGATTTTGAATAGGTTTCAATACTTGGGTGTTATAACTTTGAGCGGTTTAGGAAACTAAGTTTTCTTGAAAGATGAGGTTAAGGTAGAAGTTGGTTGAGTTATGAGTCGTGATATTGACGTCGAGTGTTTCTTCTCTTGTGGTATATCAAGTATAGGATTGGTGTCAATAGTGTTGGTTCCATTGGGGTTAGTTGGTTTGGGAATCGAGAGTGCGAGTTTTGAAGGCTTGGACGTACCTATTTCGTAAAGTGGAAATGTCTTGTGCTATATTCGTATGTTTATTCTCATTAAGTGATATATGTTGAGGTGTATTCTCGAGTACGAAATTTTGTGATTGCTACTGATAGAGGTAAGGTGATTTGGTTATGTCGCCTATACAGGATATTGACGAGTTAAGTAGTATGGCCTAGCTTTCAATGTGTCTCGAATTCCTTGGGTGCCATCGACAGGTGATGAATCTATATTAGTGTGTTTGACTTGTTTAGGAGCATACTAAGTATATACATAATGTTCAGGTTCTATATTGAAATCAGAAAATCTTTATTATAAGGTTGTGCTGGGAATTTAGCTTATTCAGTTGGCAATACTAATGTTGAAGTCTTGAGTATAATTTATACTGGGTGCGATATGTCGCTTGACCGATAGGGAACTTGGGTTATATGATGAGTTGATATGGGCTATAATAATGATAGGTGAATCAGTGAACATATAGTATCGGTTGGGTTAAAAGAGTTAAAGATTCAATTTGAGAATTTCTTGATAGGAGATTTTTCTTTACTTTTAGTACATCTACGTGAGTGCATCGGAATTGTTTAGTATGAGGAAATACTTAAATTATTATGGGTCATATTAAGAAGTTGAGTTATGATACTTTTGGATCATTTTAGTACATGACTGGAGTTGAGTTAAAGCAATACGAGTTATGAGTATATTGTGGAAGTTATAATCATTAATGATGGTGAGCGCGTTAAGTTTAAAGGACTAGACATATTTAGAGAAGGTGAGAATTCCTCGAATAATATTAAAGGCATTTTTGGGTTTTAGTGAACAGTTGTCACATGGTTCTGAATCTTTTCTTGGTGGCGTCCTCGTTTGGATTAAGGATTTGTAAAGGAAATTGAGTATAGATACTTTGGCATATTAAAGGATACTATGATTCTGTATTGGGACGGAGCAGTTTATTGAATATTTCGGATTTTTAGTGATCATTTGTAATATCTTTTAGAGTTGTAAGTTGTAATATATTGATATTTATGAAAATAAAGATTGTGAAAATTTCGGATCGTTACAGTTGCTACTTTAATGGTAATCCTTGGAGATATAGTCACGCGGTGAACATTTGGAGGATGAGAAATTTCTTTAGCTTTTCATAGTTTAAGAAGTTGAGTAAGCTCGAGATGGTTTAGTGTTTTGAATTTCTGGGAAGTAATATTAAGTATGCAAATATCTAATGGAAGTATCTTTACAGTATAATTAGGGTTGTGAATAAGACAAGTTTGTAGTATCTCGAGAATTATGTTTAAGAGAAATTTGGATTCTTCAATTTTGGCCTTGGGTATGGATTTTAGTTAGGAGTGAAGATAGTGATTGAAGAAGGTTCGGTACGAGAGATTACTATGTTGTAAGCATTATTTAAGTTTACTATATGATGGGTTAAGTGGATAATTGGGAAATTCGGGAAGAGACGGAACTAAAGTAGCTGTGGCTATTGGATCATTCGGGTAAGTATTCTAAAATTCGGGTTAATAAATAGAGCTATCTATGACTAGGGATTGATTGTGGTTTTATTGATATCGCCTCAGCAAACTATAGTTGTTTTTATGGGACCAAGTTTAGAAATGATGTTAATGGGTTATCAATGTTGGATAGTTATATGTTCTTCAAAAAGATAAATGTGAGTTAATACAAGTAGGTTGAGAAATACAAAGATTATGATTGTATTATGTTTTATTACATAAGGAAGATGATTTTAGTAGTGGAATCATATTGATCGAATAGTTGATAATGGTAAATTTCCTGGATATAATTGAAATGTTGGGTTGACAATAATTGGAAGTAGCACATCAATGATTAGAGGACCTCCCTAAGAGACCTCTAAAGGTATAGGGATAAATGATGCTGAATTTTTCGGTATGGTGACCATATATTTGATAACACCTCTATAGTGCTTTATTATAGTGGATTGAATAACCCAGTCTACCTGCCTAATATGTGCTTCTATGTTATAATCATTAGTGCTAATCCTTTCCTTATGAGTTCTAGTAGTAGTATGATTACGTGGGATAATTGTGGAAATAATTTATGATAGGGACCATTGTAGTACATCTTGATCTTAATAGACTCCTCAGAGTGTTATGGATAATTATTTGGGTCTTGTTATAATATTAGGAAACCTTGGGACCGATATATATTTTAAGCATATACTACGTGTGTGTGGAGTTGATTCCAAATACTATTGGGATAATGAAAAATAAAACTTATGGATGTTGGCGATTTAAGGGTTGATTGAGAGCGTAATGCTAATTAGGATCAAATCAGCTATGTCTCAGAATTGGTGATCTAATGATAGTCTTGAGAATTTGAAATTCCGGATGAAAGAAGAAGTTGACTTTAGAATGTTTGATACGAGTATACTTGAGACATGTATGTGTTCAATATGTGTTGGTTTATTTGAGTCATGGAGACTATGTCGGAAATATTTAATAGGTACTTGATTGGGATTATGAGGGCTTTATGAGAATCGATATTTTGTAGCCTCGATATGGCTGTGTTATGATTTTGATAAGTGAATTCGCGGGCGAATTCTTTTTAAGGAGGGTAGATTGTAACGACCCGAAAACCCGTCTCTATTTTCTTAATAATAAATATTTATTTAATTATTTATTTATTTATTTGTGTGTGCATTTTGTGTTTCATAAATTTCATGCTTATAATTATTTGGCTTGATTTTGTGATAAGTGTGAAATTTGGGGCTTTATTGGTAAGTGGGGTATATGGGTTTATGTGTTCAATGTTGAAGTAGAGGGGTTAATTAGAAACCTTTTTTTTTATATCCTAACAACTCCCTCACCTCCTCCCTCACCCTCCACTCCAGTCAACTCCTCCCCCTCCCTCCTGCGCCCTACACACACACACTCACACAATGCAATTTTCTCTCCCTCTCCCCTTTTGATGAAAAAGGTAAGAAATCTCCATTTTCTTCTCCCTTCTTTTTGGTAGTCTTTTACTCATCATTTCTTAATGCTCATTTTATGAAAAATGTTTAGATCGTCGCTAGGATCGTACAGAGCTAAGAAAATTCGAATTCCGTCGCATTTCATAAATTTCAAGTAAGTTGATTTTCCCCCATTTTTATGCTAAAATGTTCATCACTTGTTTGAATGATACTTTAGTGATATATATGATGTTTTGGTTGAGTTTAGAATTTATTTGGATTTTTGGTTAAATTTTTGATAATATGAATGTTGGGGTTAAATCTTAGTTTGGGTTGATAGATGTTGTTATTTAGGTCCCTTATAAGTTTATAAGTTGTTTGGGTTCATTGTTAGGCTTGTTGGAATGATTGATTTTGAGAAATTTGTGAATTGGTAAGAAGATGTGTAGAACCCGGTTGCTGTTTGCCCAGATCGCCGACCGGGCGCCCGCCCGGATTGAGCCAGGCGCCCGCCCACCTTGCCAAATTCCTTTGACCAACCTTCTGTCTATATGAGCGCCCGCCTGACCCTTAGTGAGCGCCCGCCCCCTGTTTCTGGAAATCTTCCTTTTAATTGTTTAAGACTAGGTTGCATTCTTAGTCTAGGTTTTGAGTACCATTCTATTTAACTTGTATGAGCATAGTGGAACACTCTAGGGTTGTAAAGTGGTTCCATTGTGAGCAATTTTGTTATGGAATTAGTCTAAGTATTGTTTGGGAATGTTTGGTCATCTTATGAGGTGTTCATGATTGTGCCAATCGAATTGATGTTGGATAAGACTTGGTCTAGGTTTTAGGTGATATCCTATAGTATCTAGAGGGTTGTTATGGAACACCAAAGTGTAGGGTTTGGTCCGGTCGTGATCACGTACTAATAGGTGTAACCTTTTGGATTCGTTTGGGGTGTTTAGAATTGTTTCGTTATAAACGGATGTATGGCGTGAAATGGCGATTGGGTACCTGCGGTTTGATTAACCTTAAGGTGTAGTCATTCGGACTTCCTATTTGGAATTCCAGGTGTAAAAATATAGGGAGTTAATAGTCTTAGTACATCTTCATGAGTAAACGTTTAGGGAAATTTTGGTAATAGTCATTGTACTATTTGTGAGCGACCGTTTGGGTTGTGCTCTTTGTGAGTAACTTGTGAGTATCATCTTTAGGATGTGTTTGGTATGTGCATTATCTTGGAGTCATCATGTTTTAATGGTCAATGTGGTTGGGCTCTCTATGAGCAATCTCGTTTATCGTGGTTGGACTCTTTTATGAGAAACTTCTTGTGTTCATTGTTGTTGAACTCTTCATGAGTAATCGTTTGCATCTTTATGGTGATTAATTGGTATGGTTCCCTACTTTGGAATCATTAATTGTTTACCGAGCTCGTATTATTTCTTAGTGTTTATTTGAAAGCCCAGCTGGCATTTGTGGTTGTGTCGGGTGATGGGGAAGATTATAATGGCAACGAGCCGAGTCCATTATAATGTGATCCATTGTTTTGCCCTTATTTTCCTCTTCCAGATTGGCCTTGGTTGGGATGAGCTAGCTTCCTTCGGAAGTAGTCTAGCTAACTTTTTAGGTTTTGACTTTGTGTCATCTCCCCTGTCCTTTGTGACATGTTACATTGTTATGGTTCCGGTACCGGGGTTGTCATCTTCAGCTGTTTATGCTACTATGAGGATGGTTTGATGGGTTGATTGATTGATTGGTCGGTTCTGACCGGGGTTCTCTTCAGCTGTTATGCTGCTATTGTTGATTGGTTGATCGGTTGAAGCTGCGCAGCGATTGTTCTATCAGTTTGGTGAAACCTTGGCTCGGTATCCTTTGTAACGTGTTTATTTCAGCTTTATGTGCTGCATGATGAGCTGGTCGTTATTTCCAACCGGTATGGGACGGTTGGCGATAGGGAGCCTCTCATTTGTTGTTATGTGATTGTACATTATGAATGCTTATTGTTATATTACTCTTCATGACAGCATGGCACTTAGATGCATTTAGTAGCTTACTGAGAGTTTATCTCACCCCGTTTCTTTTTATCTTTGTTGTTTTCCTTAACCCCCCCCCCCAGGAAAGAAGTGGTAGCGTTGTGAGGTCCGTTGTAGCGGGAATCTTCTGAGCAGGTTGACCTCCTTGGGGTAGTTGCTCTTCGGAGCCTTTATGTATTTTGTTGTGAGATCGAGGTAGTACAGTGTTGTGTAAATACTGTTATCCGTTGAGTTATTATATTATTAGTTGTTATTGGTTCCGCACTTGTAGATTGTCTCCGAGTTGAAATCTCGTGAGGTGTTGTTTAACGGTATTGGTTTATAGTAAAATTCACGCGCCCGGTTTGGTATTTTGCATTTTGGAGATGTACGTTATGTAAATTTTATGTTTATGGATTTTAGAATTTTCCGGGGCGTGACAACAATCAAGTTTGAAAGGCTCCCTCAGTAAGAAGCAATTCACTTCACCTCCCAACGATGGCCCCAGCAAAGTCATATGCGACATTGGAAACTTCCTCAATGAGTTTGGCACCAAAGGGCTTCGCAATCTACAATCTTTTGGACTACGGCATTACAGTAATCCAAACAAAGGGCAATATTGGGGCTTTGCAATTGACAATCTTTTGGACAATGATACTCGATGAAATGCAATGTGGGGAGTGGTCCAAACTTAAAGGGTCTCTCAGTACTTCACGTCAAAGGTCTTCTGGTTTGAAAGGAGGGCTCCGATGTTATTAATGAATTTGATGATTCTTATGTTGTGACCTACGATGAGATTATGAAGAAAGTCTTAGAGAAAAGGAAAAAGATTCAAGGAAATGCCAATATATTAACTCTACAAACGGAGTTATGGCCAATCCAAATGTTTCTGCAATTCAACACCCCTTCTCCAAGATCAAAAGCACGAGTTGCATCCGCACGAGTTGCATCCGAAGATCCGTCATTAGTTCAACTCAAGAAGACTCAAGCAAGCATACCCATTTGGGACCTTATCACACCAAGACCTTATCATCCGCGACCTCGACGACACCACAAGACATTATTGCATCTTTTGACATAAGCTTTCCACCATTTGGGTACCGATCACAATGAGGCTATTCATCTCCCCAGTAAGAGTAATAAGGAGATCTCTATCAAGAATCCTACCCGACGGTGCATCCGCTCTCAATGCCGAGCCGATTCCAAGATAATTTAGGGCTTTACATCGACAGGTCTTCACATTCCACCATCTTGAAGCTCGCAAACAACAAGTACATGACATTTGGGGCTTGGCAATCTCTCGAAGCTTGGTATCAATAATCTTCTCTTGGGGATTTCTCACGTCAACAACAAAAGGCGATTCATTTGAATGGGCCAAGAGCTGATTTATCTTGGGCTATGCAAGTCACTCAAAGTTAGGCATCGAAGGCGTTCTAGGGGGCTTTACAATCAACAACCCCCTGGTATCTCGGCATCGAAAGTCCCTTGAAGCCCCATAATCGACAAATCTCTTGGGGCTAGACATCAATCTTCGTTGGACACAACGACATAAATCAAGCAAGACGAGCCGGACTTCAACCGAACATGACTCGATCTTAGGTTGGCTTCACAAACACACAATGGTTAAAATGGTTCACCCACGAACTAGAAAAAACTTTTTTCTCACATGTGTGCATATTCTTTTCCTTCTAACTAAAAAAAAAAATGACAAAAAGATTTTTCTTTTCTTGCGTAAAAGTATGTGCTTCATTTTTCTTTGCTCCTAGCTTCTTCCCCAGCACTCTCCACCATCCTTGAACTACGTTGGTCTGATTCCCTTCAAGGGATACGTAGGCAGCCTTTTGGTATGACCAACCCATCATCCAGAAATGCCATCTCACCAACATTCTCCATCAAAGCATCCTCCGCAACATCAGAAATCCATCAAGCGGCCATGGTAAGTGAAGGTATGAACATCATTCACGCTTTCTTCAATCACATCACACACAAAAGAATTTCTCCATTCTTGCAAAATCTCTCTCTCAAGCATCTCTCTGCTTCTCCAAATCACATCATACCACAATCACAAATTTCTCTAATTTCTATTTCACATCTCACACAAGCACATATATATGCAAAGCATACGCATAACAGGTACAAGCACACAGCTCCACGGTGAACCACTAAAATCACCACCTCATCAGCAAAGTCTACTCAACAAACTCACATTCATTCCAGTCCTCTATACGGACTTTAAAGCGGCAGACGGGTTCTCGGATCTAGCCAGTACTCTATACGGACTTTAAAGCGGCAGATGGGTTCTCGGATCCGGCCAGTCCTCTATACGGACTTTAAAGCCTTGGCCACGGTGGGCCATTTCATACTACCGTCCCCCCTCTTTCAGCAAAAGTCGCTCACATAGGAGCGCATTTCTATCCCTTGCAATTTCAATAATTCTTGCTTTTTATCGAGTCTTTATTTTTCCTTGTCGATGTCCTCGGCGGTTGTCTTTCTTTTGTCGACGCGTTTTTCTTTGCAACCCATGTCGCCAAGGGGATCTGTAGACACCTCGCCTTGGACCTCTCACCCCGATTGCATACATAGTATTTTTTTTATTTAACTTTTTTTGTTGATTTCTGTTACTTCGGTTAAGTTCCTAACTGATTCTGTTAATTTTGGACTAAACTACATAACAGAGTTAACTTTAGAGTCTTTTTGTCATTCTGTCATTTTCACCCGCGGGCGCCTCTGGCATTGCCTACGGGATGCGCGCGCCTCTCGCGGCCGAAGAAGGAATCGCGCGCCTCCCATTATGGCAGTTACGGATTGCAGTCTTTTCCCTCCTTTTTCTTGATCACAAAAACCTCTTTTTTACATCCAAGTTCATCCCCCTTATTTCATAACTCTCAATCCCATATTTTTAGTCATTTCTTTAAAACAAAATATTTCTTTTCATTTTTATTTGATTTTTCTTTATTATCTAACTTCCCTTTATTTTCTTATTGGTGGAAAGACCACATTTTCCTCTATTTTCTACCTATAAAAAACCTCTCATTTTACCTTAGAAAAGGACTTGAAATTTCTTCACAAAGACACTATACACATTTCTCTCAAGAATTCTCTAAAGGATTCTCCTAACAAACAACTCAAGCATCAAAACTCTACACGAAACTCTTCTCAGGTAAAAGTTTGAAGTCCTCTTCTTAAGGTACAACTTCACTTCTCCTTTCTTATTTTATTCTTCTTAATGTATGCAATCCCATAAAAGGGAACATGACCTAAAAGGCCACTTCACTATTGAAGTTTGGTCAAGGTTATCTTCCAACATTCCAACTCTACTTTAATTTCTCCATTTCATATTAATTGTTAGAATAGTTTGATATGTAATCTTTAGCATAAAATAAATAAAACAATTCTCTTTTATTTCCCTTTTATTTCTCCTTTTTCTCTATCATATAATTGTTGGCACTATTTATAAAAAGAAGGATTTTTAGCATTAGAACACCAATAGTATCAATACCGGCTTAAGCCGGGCGGAGTGGGTGTTAAATTACTTCCCACTCCGTCACCTAACCCCCGAACCTTTCTCTCCCGAATCTTTGGTTTCGTAATATTACAATATGCTATTTCTTTAGGTTTTTCTATGTTCCCTTAATAACATAGGTGGCGACTCTAACAATTAAAATCAAATTAGACATCCTAGGGTCCTTCCACCGCTCTAGCCATGTAGTGGGCTTTCCCGGGATATCTATAAACGCATAGGCCTTTCTCAAGGGCCTAGAGCATAATATCCAACAGACATATAAACAACACCCATGAACACATAGATCTTTAAAGATCTGGAATTTACACACACAAACTCACCAAATTACACATAGCTGTAGATCAACACACACACACCATGAACATACCATAGAAATAACGCATAAGATGGAGAAAGAGCAAAATTGGAGAGAGAGAGAGAGAGAGAGAGAGCGAAATGGGGGAAGGGGATAGGAGATGGGGAGAGAGATGAAATTAGAGGTTTTCTTTCATGGATTGTCATAGATGGAGGGAGAAATGAAATATGGGTCGAAGAAGATAAGAGAAAGGGGGTCGGAGATGGGGAGAGGCCGAACTACCAAAGAAGGGGAGATGGGGAAGAGCGCCAGAGATGGGGAAGGGGACCGACCTGAAATCAGAGAGAGAAGAAGAAGGGGAAAAGTGAAGGCGCGAGGGAGTGCGGGCTGGGGGTATAGAGAAGAGGGGGACGGGAATGGCGACGGCTGCCCGAATGTGGGTAGTGGGTGAGTTGAACATGGCGGAAGGGATAAGGGAGCCGGGAGAGAGGATGGTGGGAAGGAGATCAGGAAGTGAGAGAGATGGGGGAAGGGATTGACAAAGGTTTGTGAGTTTTTTTTTTTTTTTTACTTTGCATATGCATTTAATTACCTTTTTACCCACTCAATACTTGGAAAAATGACATATATGCCCCTTAAAATGTAATGTGTGTGGCACATGACAAACATTTCGTTAGTTTTCTAACACCCCATCCATTTTTCCACCACATTGCAACAAAAATACAAACTTAGGAATCGGATTTGAACATTTACATATTCAATAACCAATTGCAACATTTTGTAAAACTCAGGTAACCAAATTGCAATTAACCTGGCCAGAAAAGGGAGACATACTGGATGTTGAGATGGTCTATAAGGTTAGTGAGAGTGTGAGAGTTTTAGAGAGGGGTAAGGGGAGCAATTGTAGAGTACGAAATGAGTAAGGAGAGGCTGGGTGTGTTTTGTGTTTAGGACTTGAGTGTAGTATGGGAATTAATGGAGAGCTTTAGGAGAATAAATAAATCCAGGTAGACATGAGGGGAATTGGTGTCTTGATAAAAAGGTGGGTAAGTTCTTTGGTCGTTTGGGGAATAATTCCATAAAGCAATTCCAATTCCGGAAGAAGCGGTTGGAACAAATAAAACGGACGGATGACGTACCCGCCATATGAAGCGCAATTGTTCTTCTCACAAAAACCAAAAATCATTGCACAACACATTTATTGCATCCTCCATTATTATAGCAGCAACCAAGAAAAGAAAAAAATATTATTTCAAAAAAAAAAAAAAAAAGAGAAACTAGTTCAGATTTCTAAATTGAGAACTTCTTGCACAGAAAAGTGTACTTAAAAAAAAAAAAAAAAAAAAGGTTAGATTAAAAAATAAAGAGAGAACATATTGGGCGTGAATTTTGAGAGTTTCTGAGTTAAATTTGAGTTATTTTTCTATTAATTTCAATACCCATTTGGTCAATTTTCGATCTGATAATTCATTCTCAAAGATTTCAAGAAATTGAGGTGTGAGCTGACCCGCACAACACCAGAGTTCCAAATTGGAGAAATGAGTGTAGATTATTACGATATATTGAAGGTAGGAAGGAATGCAACGGACGATGATTTGAAGAAAGCTTATCGGAAATTGGCTATGAAATGGCACCCTGATAAGAACCCTAATAACAAGAAAGAAGCTGAAGCCAAATTCAAGCAAATTTCTGAAGCTTATGAAGTAATATTCATTTTCTCTCATTTTTCTTGCAATTTTAAATGTTTTTTTTTTTTTTTTTTGCATATGTTGTTTGGTTCTTGGAATGCTTAACTGTTATTCCTTATTCCTAATATCTTCAAATGCATGTTTTTCCTTCTTGCTACAATCATAATCATTTTATGATGAATGTGAATTGAAGAATGTAATGGGAAAATGAGGAGAAGAAATAAAAGTAGTATTTGGATTGGAGGGTTTGGATTTTCTTTAAATGTTTTAATTGTGTTTTTTTCATTTTACCCTCCGCCCCAATATGGATGTCCAAAAATTTAGGGGGGAAATTATCATTGTGATCATTAGGTATTTGTTTGCTTTATGTGATTTTGATTTGGAATTCTGTTTCCTGTCAATGTTCTTGATCAATGAATGACGTGTTTTTGGTTCATCTGACAACGTAATCTATTCAGTTGTGAATCTGACTTGAAAATGTAATGGGAAAAGGGGAAGAAGAAATGAAATTTGTATTTGGCTTAGAGGGTTCGGATAATCGGACCTCCCCCGACCTCCCTCCTCCAGCCTTTTTTTTTTTCTCTTCCCATTTTAAACACATTATAATGATACTAGTTTTGATGTCTTGTTTTTTTTTTTTTTTGCAGGTATTGAGTGATCCCCAGAAACGAACGATCTATGATCAGTATGGTGAAGAAGGGTTAAAAGACATGCCCCCACCTGGTTCTAGTTCCAATGGCGGATTCCCGAATGGCTTCAACCCTCGAAATGCAGAAGATATTTTTGCAGAATTCTTTGGGAGTAGTCCATTTGGATTCGGATCATCAGTAGCAGGGAAATCGATGAGGTTCCAGTCAGAAGGAGGGGGCATGTTTGGGGGATTTACGGGTAATAATGATAATAATGTATTTAGGACATATAGTGATGGGACGGGTGCGAGCATGCCCAAGAAGCCACCACCTGTTGAGAGCAAGCTTCCTTGCAGCCTCGAGGAACTCTATGCTGGATCTACCAGGAAAATGAAGATCTCTAGAACAGTAGTCGACACCACTGGGTACGTGCCTTCTTTTTTACCTTTTGGCTTCCTCCTTTTATCTTCGTGCTAGATTCTGCAGCAAATACATCCCGTTCTCTCTCAGATTTGTTGTATTTTGTATATAACATAAAGCTCGCGAGCACAAGAAGTCTGATCTTGAAATCCATCTGTCGTTAAATACTATACCTTTCTATTTCTATACGGAAGGTCAGGGGTTCAAGCCCAACCAATAGCATATTTCACTCCCCAAGTGTCATTATTGTAATTGATTAAGTTATCAGTTAAAGTAAATCAATTTTTTTAAGGGAATCCATCCGTTAACTCTCTATGCTTCTGTTTTCTTGAGATCAAATGGATGCATTTTTCTCAATGTTCACATATCTACTCGTGGCACAATCTACACATTTCCCGTCCCCAGAATATGGTTTTATTTGACTAATCAATTATGTTTAAGGATATGATGCTATACATGTCTTCTTGAAATTCTGCTATAATTAGTGCCCTCGTTTAAAAATGAGATTTTTTGGGGGGACAAACATAAAGGCAAGTCGGACTATCATTTTTGTGAAAAAGGGAGATAATTATTCATTGTAAGACTCCTCGTACCAAAATGAATGTCTTTCAAATTTGCTCTTAATCTTGAGCAAATTTGAATTTTTTTGGGATGAAGGTAGAAAATATTTTTATCCAATTCTTGTCTTGCTGACGATATAAAGACAATGACTATGACAGGCGTTTAAAGCAAGAAACGGAGATATTGACCATTGACGTGAAGCCCGGATGGAAGAAAGGGACAAAGATAACATTCCCAGACAAAGGTAACGAGCAGCTAAACCAACTTCCTGCTGATCTTGTATTTGTAATAGACGAAAAGCCTAATCAAGTATTCAAGAGGGGCGGAAATGATCTTACCATCAACTATAGAGTTTCATTAGCAGAAGCACTTGGTGGAACTTCAGTGAAACTCACTACACTAGATGGAAGAAATTTGTCGATCCCGGTAAATGACATTATCACCCCTGGTTACGAGCTGGTTATTGCTAGGGAAGGAATGCCAGTTGCAAAGGAGCCAGGTAATAGAGGAGATTTGAAGGTTAAGTTTGAAGTTAAGTTTCCAACGAGATTGACGCCAGATCAACGAGTAGCGCTTAAACGTGCTTTAGCAGGTTGATTGTTTGACTAATCAACGAAGCCGCATTTCATCTTGTTGTTAGAACAGTGCCTATGGAGGATTTGTCTCAAATAAGTAGATAACATATAGTATGTATGTATGTAAATTGTTGGAACGTAATGTAACATATTTCCCCTGTGTTTTAGGGGTACAGTGGGGATGGAAAATAGAGGTTATCCATCTTTGTTAGAGTCTCTGTGTTCACGTTTCTTTACCATTCAATATTTGAATCATCACGGAGTTGAAGGCCCTACCCGCTACACAAGTACCACGCACGGTCTCACTGTGTATGGCCATTAGAATCGGAACTCTGGGTAGTGTAGGATTCAAGAGTTGTGAACTTATAAATGCACACTAAACTCCCACACATATTGATGTGGGATGGAGTGGGATAGTATTACATCATTCATAGTCATTGCTGCCCACACCCCCCCCCCCCCCCCTCCTCCCCAACCCCAAAAATGAGTTATTTTAAGATTTTTTTTTTTATTATTATTATTTAAAGGCAAGTGTGACCTTTTTCAAATAGAATTCTGATTTTTTTTTCTCTTTGAAATCTATAATACATGAGATTCTTACCTCCACGTGATATCATATGTCCACCAAATCTCTACGGCTAAAGGAAATCACAAAAAATTGTGGCCACAATCTCTAGCGTCTGCTATGTTGGAACGATTATCCCATATCGGGAATAAACTAGTCAATGCCAAATTATATGAAAATTCAAGGCCACTCTTCCCATTGCCAATTGATTTTGGGATGGAACCTAGATTTTATTATAGACTCAGAGCTGGCCCGTTACACGTGCAAGCTCAACGACTCACAATGTTGTTCCGCGCCACCCGGTTGATAAGTCTACGTTGTAAGCCTTGGCAAAGCCCGGCTACACGTGGGGGGGTGTTAGAGACAATTATCTCACATCAGGAATTAACTAGTCATGCATTGACTATATAAGGATCCTGGGCTACTCCTCCCATTGCCGATTGGTTTTGGGATGGAACTCAGACTTTATCGTTTTATCAGAGCTGGCCATTTACTGCTTTACACGTGCGAGCCCAAAGTTCGGCCCACGATGATCTAGCCCCACATCACCCAATTATATGTCCACGCGTAAGCCCTCCAGGGTCACTCCTCCCATTGCCAATTGATTTTGGGATGAAACCTAGACTTTATCATGCTACTGCTGCTGCAGCGGGTTCACTTCTAGATATCAAAATACTATTGTGCATCTTTTCTACTTCCTCCGTCTCAAAATAAAATGATATTTTCTGATTTAAGTGACTTTGAAAATGTGATTTTTAATAGTAAAAATTTATTAATATTCTTATAATCCCCTTTTAAAATATCAATTTTGCAATATAATCAAATGATTTTCATCAATGGCAACATGGTCAATACTCTCATGTCCTATATTGATCAAAAGCTTAGTGGGCACAAATTGGGCAAAGGCACCGACACAAGCCTCTACCAATCATCCATGCTCATGAATACAATGGCTTCTCTCCCCGAAAAATTCAAGATGCCTGATGTGGGCTTTGGTTTTCAA
The DNA here is from genome assembly GCA_026119855.1 of Campanula takesimana. Taxonomy (NCBI): domain Eukaryota; kingdom Viridiplantae; phylum Streptophyta; class Magnoliopsida; order Asterales; family Campanulaceae; genus Campanula; species Campanula takesimana. The sequence continues at coordinate 17,210 of JAOWBW010002138.1, read as the reverse complement.
GTGGTAAGTAGGTTTTCTCACGTTCCTTTATAAACGTGGGTGGCGAATCTAAACAAATAGACATCAAAAGGAAACGTTCGTCACTTAACCGAAAGTCGGATTGTATCCCGGGCGTATACAATTGGTAGAAGAAATTGTTCAAGAATTACGAAAGTCATTTCTGTCGCGACCCCCGGACCCCGCGGGCCCGAGACCGCGATTTGGACGTCGACTCTAAAACCAAAACTGTGAAATACCGAAATTAAAAATTCCATTTGATACCAAAAGGTGATGATCCAAACTTTTACAAAACCAAGTTTGATAAAAACCAATTACAACTATCATAAACTTTATGCCCAACAAAATACAAATATGCAATTCTTAATGACGTCATTGTTTGGTACAACTACCCCAAAAAGGTTACACATTTACATAATGTAAACCAACCTATAACAACCTTCCCCAAAGAATGGATCCACACTCGACGTCCTCTTTCTCGTGATCAGCGAGACTAATCCTTAGCACCTGGGGGGGGTTAAGGAAAAACCAAGATAAAAGAAAAGGGGGTGAGATAAATCTCAATAAGTTACTAATGCAACTACATGACATGCTATGATGCAATATACCATAAGCAATAATAAATATCACATAGCACATAGCATTTATCACTTAACAGATAGCAGCGGAAATAAACACATAACAAAGGATATAGCCAAGGTTTTCCAAACCGATACATCCAAATAAAGGATCGCTGCGCAGCTTCAATAATCAACAAATCATCATCTTCATAATAGCATGAAAGCCGAAGAGAAAACCCCGGTACCGGAACCAATAACCATAAAAGTGTCACAAAGGACAAGAGCCATGACACAAAGTCATGCCCGGTAGCTAGATACATTCACAAAGGAAGCTAACTTGACTTTTCCAAGGCCAATCTGGAAAAGGGTATAGAAGGGGGCAAAACAATGGTGAACATTATAATGGACTTGGCTTTGCCATTATAATCCTTCCCATCGCCCGATGCAACAAATATGCCGGCTGGGCTTCCAAATAAATGCTAAGTAATAATAATTTAGCATGAATAAACAACTTAAGGTTCCAAAGTAGGGAACCAATCCAATTAAATCACCACAAAGGTAAACCAATAAAAACCGCACATCAAAGATGAACCACATTCCCAAAATGATACTTAATCAAATTCCATATCGTATTTATTCACAAGAGAATCAAATCCAATCAATAAAGTGTTCCACGGTGTTATCTTAAGTTAATTAGAAGGAATGAACCTAAACTAGTTAAGCCTTAAGTCATAAACCAAGCAAAAGGGCAAATTCCTGGAACAGGGGGCGGGCGGGCGCCTGGGCATAGGCAGGCGGCGCTTGAATCAACAGAAGGTCTTGGCCTTCAGAAAGGGTGGTGTAGGGCGGGCGCCTGGCACCACGCGGGTGGGCGCCTGGTCTGGGTTCAAGGTCGGGAAACAGAGCTGGGCACTACCAGATTTCGACCCAAATTCTCCAAAACACCAATACTCAAAATCAACTCCTTCTACAAGTTCTAAAATGTACCAAAACCACTTATAACAAGAAGGAATCCAAATACACCATTTATCAACCAAAACCAAGAATCAAAACCACATTCATCAATTCATCATTTTAAAACCAAAAAACTCAAATAAATTCCAAACAATTTCAAACCCAACCAAACTTCAAATATAACACATCAAACATTATCTAAACATGATATGAACATTTTAGCATTAAAATGGGGGAAAAGTAACTTACTTGATAAATCTCAAAGTTGCCGGAATTCAATTCTTTTTTGTTCTACGCGATCCTATCGACGATCTAAACACATTTCGAGTTTTAAGAAATGAGAGATTATGGAGAGGAAGAAGAAGGAAATGAAAGAGAGAGAGGGAAGAGAAGAAAATGCTTACCTTTTGGAGAGAGAGGGAGATTTTTTTGCTGGGAAATGATGAATGAGGGAGTAGGGTGATGGAAGAGGTAAGGGAGAAGAGGAGGAGTAAGGAGGGAGTAGTTAAAACCTTTTCAAAAACTTACACTTAGGCCCCTCTCTCACACTACACACAATTACTTACACTCCCTACTACAATTAAGACCCAACAATAATACACTAACCCAAATGACTCAAATAAAATGCTAGGCATAATTATTATAACACATAAATTGCCACATAATTATTTAAATAAATAATGACTTAAATAAATAAATAAGCAAATAAATAAATAATAATTATTTATTACTAATAAAATAGAGCCTATATTTCGGGTCGTGACATTCACTCCCCCTTAAAAAAATTCGACCCGAATTTTAACGAGACTTACCCCGAATTAAAAAGCCACGGAAATTTCCTCTCGATCTCATCACGAAGCTCCCACGTCGACTCCTCGATGTTATGATTCCTCCAAAGGACTCTACCAACGCAATGCTTTTGTTCCTCAACTCTTGGACTTTAGAATCTAAGATCCGAACCTGTCGTTCCTCATAAGTCATATCGGGCTCAATATCCTCCGGTACCCTCGGTAACACGTGAGATGGATCATGAACGTACTTCCGAAGCATAGAAACGTGGAAAACGTTGTGCAACCGGTCAAAGGATGACGGTAACGCGAGACGATACGCTAGAAGTCCAACCTTTCCCAAAATCTTAAACGGGCCCAATAAACCTCGGAGCGAATTTGCCTTTCTTCCCAAACTTACGAATACCCACCTCGGAGACACTTTCAAGAACACCAAATCACCGGTATGAAAACTAAGATCTCGCCTTCGGTTATCTGCATAGTTCTTATGTCGACTCTGGGCGGTTTTCAATCTATCCCGGATAACTTTGACTTTCTCAACCGGATCCCGAAGCAAATCAATACCCAAACTTTCGCTTCACCAACCTCATCCCAACAAATAGGCGATCTACATTTCCTTCCATACAAGGCCTCATACGGTGCCATCTCGATACTAGCCTGATAACTGTTGTTTGTAAGAGAACCCCACTAACGGTAGGTACGAATCCCAATAATCAGAGAAGTCTATCGCACAAGCTCGCACATATCCTCAAGAATCTGAATAGTCCCTCTCGGATTGACCGTCGGTCTGAGGATGAAAGCCGTACTGAATCGCAAATCTGTACTCAAAGCTTCCTGAAACGCCTTCCAGAATCTAGAAGTAAACCTCGGGTCTCGATCTGACACAATGCTAACCGGAACTCCATGCAATCTAACAATCTCATCAATGTAAAGGGTCGCAAGCTTCTCCATCGAATATCTGATGTCAATGGGCAAGAAATGGGCACTCTTTGGTCATCTATCCACTATTACCCAAACACTGTCATACTTCCTACGGGTACGAGGTAGTCCCGTAACGAAATCCATAGTCACATGTTCCCACTTCCACTCGGGAATCTCTAACGGCTGAAGTAGTCCCGCGGTCTCTGATGCTCGGCTTTGACCTGCTGACAAGTTAAACACCTCGATACATACTCGGCTATTCCCTTTTCATATTAATCCACCAAAATTGTTGCTTCAAATCCTGATACATCTTCTTACTACCCGGATGAATAGTATACCTCGATTTGTGACCCTCATCAAGAACTCTCTGTTTAATTCCATCAACATCCGGAACACACAATCTTCCACGGAAAGTCAACACTCCCACCGGGCTAAAAGAAAAATCCTCGAAGTTCTTCTCTTTCGGTTTACCCATTATCTTCACCAACTCGGGATCTTCTTTCTGAGCTTCCTTTATCCTCTGAATAGGGTCGGAGATACCCTAATATTTGCAAAAATACCCCCATGTCTCGATTCACGAGGAGACCAATATCGAACATCCTCAAGCATTTTCCATTCACGGACCATCATCGAAGCCACATAAGACTTTCTACTAATCGCATCGGCTACCACATTCGCCTTCCCCGGGTGATAAGAAATCGTACAATCATAATCCTTCAACAATTCCATCCACCGGCGCTGTCTATTATTCAACTCTTTCTGGGAGAAAAGGTACTTCAAACTCTTGTGATCGGTAAAAATCTTAAACCTCGCTCCATAAAGGTAGTGTTTCCATTTGTGCAACGCAAATACAATAGCCGCTAACTCCATATCATGAGTCGGGTAATTCTGTCCACTCGGGGTCAACTTCCTCGAAGCATACGCAATTACTTTCCCATTCTGCATCAACACACAACCCAAACCCTCTTTCGAAGCATCACTGTAAATCACTAGGCCATCGCTCCCATTAGGCAAGGTCAAGATCGGGGCGGTAGTCAACCTCTTCTTCAATTCCTCGAAACTCTTGTCACATTTCTCGGTCCACACAAACGGGACATTCTTCCGGGTCAACTGAGTCATCGGAGTAGCAATCCTCGAAAACCCTTCAATAAATCTTCGGTAATAACCGACTAAACCAAGGAAGCTTCTAATCTCTGTCACTGATTCGGGTCTCTTCCAATCCACTATAGCTTCAATCTTAAACGGATCCACCGAAATCCCATCTTTAGAAATCACATGACCCAGAAATGACACCTTCTCGAGCCAAAATTCGCATTTACTGAACTTCGCAAATAATTTCTCCCTCGCAAGAACGGATAAAACTGTCCTCAAATGTTGTTCATGCTCCTCTCGAGATTTTGAATAGACGAGTATATCATCAATAAAGACCACCACGAACGAATCCAGATAAGGATGGAAAACTCGGTTCATCAAATCCATAAACACTGCATGCGCGTTAGTCAACCCAAACGGCATAACCAAGAACTCGTAATGACCATAACGAGTGCGAAAGGCAGTCTTCGGAATATCCTCCGATCGAACCTTCAACTGATGGTACCCACTCCTCAAATCAAGTTTAGAGAAAACCACGGACCCTTGAAGCTGATCAAACAAATCATCAATGTGCGGTAGAGGATACTTGTTCTTCACCGTAACCTGATTCAAACTTCCGGTAATCGATGCACAATCTCAACGAACCATCTTTCTTTCTTCGCCACAAAACAAAACCGGTGCTCCCCACGGGGAAACACTAGGGCGGATAAAACCCTCGATCAAGCAACTCTTGCAATTGAACCCTCAATTCCTTCAACTCTGCGGGAGCTAACCTATAAGGTGCTTTCGAAATTGGAGCCGTACCTGGCAAAGATCTATACAAAACTCATCTCACGATCGGGAGGCATATCATACTCGGTAGAGAAAACATCGGGAAATTCCCGAACTACCCGAACAATATCCAAACTAGGGGATTCCTTCCTAGTATCAAGAACACTAGCCAAATACCCCTCACAACCACTATGCAATAATTTTTCTCGCTTTCAAATAAGAAATTAAGCGAACCTTTCTACTCAGAGGACTAGCCTCAAACACAAATTTAGGCACATCGGGAATAGAAAAAGTAACAGTTTTTCTTACGGCAATCAACGGACGCATGAAACTGCTCAACCAATCCATACCCAAAATGACATCAAAGTCTTGGATAGGAAGAACTACCAAATCCGCACAAAGACTCGACCAACAAATAACCACATCACAAGCATGAAAGACTCGATCAAAAATCAAGCATTCTCCTATAGGGGTCGACACCTCTAGCACGTACGGTAAAGACTCGAATGCAGCATTTAACATGGAAGCAAATTGCACAGAAATGTATGAATGAGATGATCCTGGATCTACTAACGCTCGTGCGCTCACATTAGACATAGAAACAATACCTCCAATAACTGAAGGATCATCGGTCGCTTGTTGTTGATTCATGGCATAAATCTTTCCTTGAACTTTGGGCTTCCCAGCGGAATCCCTTTTCTGACCCTGATTAATACCAACTCCTGACACGGATGCTTGACCTCGGTACCTCGAGCACTCTCTCGCAAAGGGCCTCATTTCACCACAATTGGTACACTTGCCTTGCTTTTTCCAACACCTATCCTCCGTATGGCCTACCTTCTGACAAAAGGTACAAGGATTCCTATTCTGAATCCCCGGAGTAGTACCCGGATTCCTCGGTGTGGTTTTCCCCTTAAACTGAGATGATGCTCCCCGGTTACCTCGGTTGTCGAAACGGTGTTGTGGCTTGCCTTGAGCTCCTTGCTTACTCGAGTTAGCTACCTCGGTCTTCCTTTAATGCTCCCCAATATCTTGCTCTATCAAGTAGGCTCGGTCTACCGCATCTTGGAAGGTCATAATCCGTTGAGCAATAAGTTGAGTACGGATGGAGGTCTTCAATCCCCGAATGAATCTCATAGCCTTTTGTTCCTCGGTCCTCACCAAATAGTCGCAATACCGGGCTAATTCTATGAACTTAGCCGAGTATTGTGCTATAGACAACACACCTTGCTCCAGGTTGAGCAGCTCGATCTCCTTTCGGTTTTGATCAACAACCGGAATTAAATGCTCCTTGAATTTGCGCACAAACAACTCCCACGCATACACCGTGTGAGTGTCATCCCAACTAGATTTAACACCCTTCCACCAATGCTCGGCGGCTCCCACAAGTTTGTAAGTCGCGAACCGGACCTTGTCCTCATCCGTGCACCCAAACACATCATAAATCTTCTCCATCGAATCAATCCACAACTCAGCTTTCCTTACATCGGGCTCCCCATTGAATTCAACCGGTTTCAGCTTCAGAAATTGTTCCAATCCATAGCGGGGTGGTGCTTGTTCTACCCTCGGACCTTGATCATGTATGGCCTTCATGGCCGCCTCGAACATGCCTTGAAACATAGCACGTGCTTCTTCCCTTGTATCATTCTGATTCTGTCCCCACTAATACTCCTCTGTTTCTTCTTCCGGACATTTCGAATAATTACCTGCATAAGACATCAACCGTTAATCACTCCGCACACTACTACCCACCTAGGTCATACTAATCCACCTAGACTTATACTTAGAGCTAATGCCATAGCTCTGATACCAACAGTCGCGACCCCGGACCCCGCGGGCCCGAGACCGCGATCTGGACGTCAACTCTAAAACCAAAACTGTGAAATACCGAAATTAAAAATTCCATTTGATACCAAAAGGTGATGATCCAAAGTTTTACAAAACCAAGTTTGATAAAAACCATTACAACTATCATAAACTTCCACAAGTTTATGCCCAACAAAATACAAATATGCAATTCTTAATGACGTCATTGTTTGGTACAACTACCCCAAAAGGTTACACATTTACATAATGTAAACCAACCTATAACAACCTTCCCCAAAGAATGGATCCACACTCGACGTCCTCTTTCTCGTGATCAGCGAGACTAATCCTTAGCACCTGGGGGGGTTAAGGAAAAACCAAGATAAAAGAAAAGGGGGTGAGATAAATCTCAATAAGTTACTAATGCAACTACATGACATGCTATGATGCAATATACCATAAGCAATAATAAATATCACATAGCACATAGCATTTATCACTTAACAGATAGCAGCGGAAATAAACACATAACAAAGGATATAGCCAAGGTTTTCCAAACCGATACATCCAAATAAAGGATCGCTGCGCAGCTTCAATAATCAACAAATCATCATCTTCATAATAGCATGAAAGCCGAAGAGAAACCCCGGTACCGGAACCATAACCATAAAGTATCCCAAAGGACAAGAGCCATGAAACAAAGTCATGCCCGGTAGCTAGATACATTCACAAAGGAAGCTAACTTGACTTTTCCAAGGCCAATCTGGAAAAGGGTATAGAAGGGGGCAAAACAATGGTCAACATTATAATGGACTTGGCTTTGCCATTATAATCCTTCCCATCGCCCGATGCAACAAATATGCCAGCTGGGCTTCCAAATAAATGCTAAGTAATAATAATTTAGCATGAATAAACAACTTAAGGTTCCAAAGTAGGGAACCAATCCAATTAAAACACCACAAGGTAAACCAATAAAAACCGCACATCAAAGATGAACCACATTCCCAAATGATACTTAATCAAATTCCATATCGTATTTATTCACAAGAGAATCAAATCCAATCAATAAAGTGTTCCACGGTGTTATCTTAAGTTAATTAGAAGGAATGAACCTAAACTAGTTAAGCCTTAAGTCATAAACCAAGCAAAAGGGCAAATTCCTGGAACAGGGGGCGGGCGGGCGCCTGGGCATAGGCAGGCGAGCGCTTGAATCAACAGAAGGTCTGTCCTTCAGAAAAGGGAGTGTAGGCGGGCGCCTGGCACCACGCGGGCGGGCGCCTGGTCTGGGTTCAAGGTCGGGAAACAGAGCTGGGCACTACCAGATTTCGACCCAAATTCTCCCAAAACACCAAATACTCAAAATCAACTCCTTCTACAAGTTCTAAAATGTACCAAAACCACTTATAACAAGAATGGGAATCCAAATACACCATTTATCAACCAAAACCAAGAATCAAAACCAACATTCATCAATTCATCATTTTTAACAAAAAACTCAAATAAATTCCAAACAAATTCAAAACCCAACCAAACTTCAAATATAACACATCAAACATTATCTAAACATGATATGAACATTTTAGCATTAAAATGGGGGAAAAGTAACTTATTTGATAAATCTCAAAGTTGACGGAATTCAATTCGTTTTGGTTCTACGCGATCCTATCTGCGATCTAAACACATTTCGAGTTTTAAGAAATGAGAGATTATGAGAGGAAGAAGAAGGAAATGAAGAGAGAAGGAAGAGAAGAAAATGCTTACCTTTTGGAGAGAGAGGGAGATTTTTGTGCTGGGAAATGATGAATGAGGGAGTAGGGTGATGGAAGAGGTAAGGGAGAAGAGGAGGAGTAGGGAGGGAGTAGTTAAAACCTTTTTCAAAAAACTTACACTTAGGCCCCCTCTCTCACACTACACACAATTACTTACACTCCTACTAACAATTAAGACCCAACATAATACACTAACCCAAATGACTCAAATAAAATGCTAGGCATAATTATTATAACACATAAATTGCACACATAATTATTTAAATAAATAATGACTTAAATAAATAAATAAGCAAATAAATAAATAATAATTATTTATTACTAATAAAATAGAGCCTATATTTCGGGTCGTGACAATTTCCTGATGGGAACATAATTGCTTCATACACAAGACTTGTGATTCTTTATCCTTTGTGGTTTTAGGTTTATGACTATAAATACTACCTTCTCCCCTGGCATATTTTTTGGCCGGTCATCATTGAGAGATACAAGTAGAGATCTATAATTCAATATTTAAGTTGACAAAATTATTGGACTCAATATTCGTGCAACTAGATTAGTGAGATCGTCTTTTGTAATTGTCATTGAGTAATATATTCTCCCTCTGCCCTTTGACATAGCCAAGTTGGTGAACTACGTAAAATTCTTGTTCTTGTTTGTGATTTTTTTTTTTGTTTCGCCATCGTTCTTATATTATTGCTCTAACAAAAACATTTTGGATATTTATTTAGAGATGAAGATAGTAAAACATTATGTGAATTAGGTGTTGTGAGTGTGAAAATGAGGTAGAAGAGAGAGATTAAGATATGACAATAAAATAAAAAAGTAATAAATAGTAATAGTTAATTCTCCTTCTTCAATCTCATTTATATTGGTAATGTTTGAGTTCTTTTTTCTCAAAATGAGTAAACTTTGACAACATATTAATGTCAATCTAATCATTCAAATGAAATTCTTATTATTGATAAATTATTTTTTATATATTTACATTAACACTTTCTTAAATTTCTCTAAAATTATTAAATTAATTGTATTTGTTGGGTATACCCACTTATATCTCAGTTTCAATGTAATAGGATTGATTAGATTTGATTGATCCATCACCTAAGTTTTATTTCATGGACTTTAGACCCATATGTAAGAAGTATTTATACTTCATTTTTTTAGGTTGTCCATTGCAATAGAATAGGCTTAGGAATAGGGCAAGAAGATCAAGATTCAAGATAAATCACAAGTTCAGTTTGAGTCACGCGCCTATGCGCCATGCGCCTCCTCAGGCGCGCGTATGAGGATGCGCCTAGCTTAGCTCTTGCGCCCCAGATGGCTTAGCGCGCGCTATGTCTACGCGCCCCTTAGCTCAACGCGCATAAATGTTGAAATAACATTCAGTGATTTAATGAAGACTCGAAAACTTGAAGAGATTCAAACTACGCCAATGATCCAACGGTGGTTAAATAACACGTATGCACCTGCATCTAAGGACACCTGTCCATAACGGTCATATTTTTGTTATGTGTCTAACGGCTATAAAAGGACACGTGCTCCACTCAATGAGCGACAGCACATCCGTCTTTTCTCTGACTCACCAAGGATTTCCAACGGCTAGTTTTTGGGGCTCTACTATAAATACCCCATAACTTCAACCATTTGAAGTTGCTAAGCATTTCAAGAAATTCTCTCTCAAGCATTTGTTGAAGATTTGAAGATTGCCTTTGATTTACCAGAATTCTCAAAAACATCTTCATTACTTCATCCTTAGCTCAAATCCTCAAGCAAAAACACTTTTGTTTTCTTGTGCTCTCAATCTCAAAAATCTAAAGAGCCTTGAATCTAAAATCACACACGCACCTCTTTAAGTTTGATCACTTAGACCTTTCTTTTAGAGATACACCGGTTATTGTCTAGGATTTGTTCTTTCATAGAAATAGATCTTGAGTTAGTGTATAAGCTCAAAACGATTGTAATTTGCAACACTCTCTCTTAATATAAGATCTTCATTATAAATCCAAGACTAACCATCTTGGTAGAGGACGTAGATCATTTTCCCGATCGAACCTCTCCAAATAGCGCGTACTTATTTACTGCTATTTCCTTTCAAGTTCATATCATATCTAACTATTTGTTTGTTTATTCATTGTAGATTGATTGATTGAACTGTGTTGTGTTTGTTATATCATTTGCCTTAGTATCTTATTTCACCCAATTTGAGCCAAAATACTTAGAGTGTGTGTGCGCCCCCTTTATCATCCTTTGCGCCTATTTACATTACTAAATTCCGCTGTGCATTTCACTCACTCACTTAGGCGCATATCATAACGCTTATTTGATAAAGTGCGCATTTGCAATTGAGTTTATCAAGGGTATGAAAAGAATTTTAAAACAGCTATTCACCCCCCCCCCCTCTAGCTATTTTTCATACCCTTGTTGCCCTTTGGGACCAACAAGTGGTATCAGAGCAAACACCTTTATAAAACGCTTTTGTTTTTCAAGCTTAACAGCTTGGGTGCCGATTCTAAATGGCAAACTCAAAACCTATGGCAACTGCAAACTACACTCATGTTCCGGTCTTTGATGAAGATCATTTTGACGTGTGGAAATTCAACATATTGACCCATCTCAACTCAATCGATGAAAAGCTCCATGACACCGTCGTTTATGGACCTTACATTCCAGTTAAAGCAAATCCAAATCCACGCACCAACGCTGCTCAACCTACAGTTCTGAAACCGAAAGAAGAATGGACTGAGGAAGAAACAAGAAGAGTTGAAAATGATGGGAAAGCTAGAAACATTCTCCTAAGCACGGCTATGAAACAACAAGTCATGCATTGTGCTACTGCTAATGAGCTATGGGATGCCATTGAAGAGCATATAGAAGGAGATACCATTTGCAAGGAGAACAAGAGATACGAAGTACAAAAGAGATTCAACAATTTCTCTCAACTCCCCGGAGAAACCTTAAGATAAACTTATGAACGCTTTTGTGAAATTATCAATCTATGTATTTCACTTTGCATGAAGTTTTCAAACAAATATTTGAATGTCAATTTTCTCCAAGCTTTTGGATCAAGATACCTACATAAATCTAGCGCTCTTGAAGACGCTGGAACTTTGGATGATTGGACTTTAAGGAACCTTTATGCTAATATTAAAGTTTATGAGCTCAAACTTCAGCGAATTAGTGAAACTGAAGGAAAATCAAAATTTGTTGCAATGGTGGCGCATAGAGAGGAAGCCCAACCTCCTGCGCCTGCGCGCCTATTCAGAAAGAGAAAAGTTTTGATCCCCAAACTTCTACTTCTGAGCTATTGGACATGGACGATGAAGACTTCGCTTTATTTATGAAGAGATTCCAGAAGTTCAGAAAATTCACCAAGCCTGGCTCAACCAGCAAATATCAAGGATCTACCAGCAAATCTCCTTCAAAGTTCATAAGGAGCAATGATTCTAAAAGAAAAGAAGACCTTGTTTGTTTTAATTGCAGGAAACCCGGACACTTTGCATCAAGCTGCCCAATTCCCAAGTTCGAGTATATGCAAAAGAAGAGCAGTCATACTCCTAAATTTACTCCCAAGTTCACTCGTCATAAGGGAATGGTTGCTGAGGAAGAAGCACCAGCAAATGAGCACAACACGTGGATTGAAACAGACTCCGATGAGAGCGATGAAGACTCTGATGATGGACTCGTTTGTTTTGTTGCAAAAGATGAAGATGATGGTGAAATTAATGACTATGACTCCGATGACTTCTCAAAGGATGTTCCCGATATGAAAAACTTAAACAAACCAATCAAGAAATCTGCTAGTCACTCTGAAGGGAAAAAGAAGAAAGGACCAACCATCAGTGAGCTAATTGAACAAGGATGTCTTACTCCGGCTCAAAGCGATGGTGGATTATTGTTTGCCCGATGTGATCTAAGTGCAAGGAACAAGCTAAGAAAGGGAACTTACATTAGACCACAAGTTGAACCAGCTGCACCAATTCTTAAAATCAACGATGATGAAATGTTGCTGAACAAGAAAAGTTATTCAAAAAGGCTGAAAAGGTAATCAATAGATTTGATAATATGAAGGAAGCTTTAGCACTATCATGTGATGAAATTTCTCAGCTTAAGACCGAGAAAACTGTTCTAAAATCTGAACTCACCCTCCTAAGGAGAAGATAAAGAGCATGACTCCTCTTACTGTTAAAAACACTTTTCTAACAGAACAGAACTCACTTCTTAAAGTTCAAAACGATGAATTGGTCGCTCAAATTACTGATCTCAAAAAGATTACAAATGAGTGGTCCAACTCTCGTGTCACTATGGACAATATTTTTGAGTCCCAAAAAGCCAGTGGTGATAAAAGTGGCTTGGGATTCTCATCAACTAGTGACAACTTTAAGTGTGATGTCTGTGCTGAAAGAGATAGTGAATTTACAAAACAACAAACTTTTGAAATTCCTAAGGAAAAACATTCTAATTCAATGGGCAAAGGACAGGAAAAAGTCAAGAGACAAACATTCCATTATGTCTACCCAACGAAGCAATTTGGGAAAGCTAATGGGAAAGATATAGCTACAGATGAATCATCCTCTAGCAAAATCCCTCTTGAAACAAAGCACGCTCCTTCTCCGAGTGCTCATTATGCGCCTAGGAGCCACGCGCCTCATTGCCGTGCGCCTCCTAGCCCTATGCGCCCTCCTAGATCAAGCGCTCAAAAATTTCAAAAGAAGGATTTTGTTAAGGCTAGTCCATCTGACCCAAAGAAGAATGCTACCCCAAAGAAAAGTAAAGAGTTTGTGAAAGCTCATGTGATTGGTGGCTTTCATCATTGTTCCATTTATGATTGTTCTGGACACAAGGCCGTGGAATGCCTTTTGCGATTCACTTCCAATGCCAAAGGACGTAAAAACCCTATGGTCAAGCAAGAGTGGGTTGTCAAAAGTTGCTAACTCTAGGACCCAAAATGAATAAAGGGGACCTGCTTAAATGTCTATATTTCAGGTTCTTTGTTTCATGGCTGGATCTTCAAAAGCTAGAAATTATGAATGGATTCTCGATACTGGGTGTTCACAACACATGACTGGAGATGAATCCTTATTAGAAGATGTCCATGAAGAAAGAGGTCCCTCAGTAACATTTGGTGATAATAACAAAGGTCAAGTTGTTGCATATGGAAAGCTCAAGAAAGACAAAGTGTGCATTGAAAGAGTCTCTCTCGTGGAAGGTCTCAAGCACGATTTATTATCCATATCTCAATTCTGCGACAAGGATTAGAATGCCATTTCACCTCAACTCAATGTCTTATCAAGAATGGCAAAACTGGAGCTACATTACTCATGGGATATCGTAAGACAAATATTTACATTATTGATTTCCATAGTATGAACTTTAGTACTAATCTTTGTTTTGTAGCTAAAAGTGTGAGCGAAAATAGTTGGCTGTGGCACAAGCGCTTAAGTCACTTGAACTTCAAATATCTATCTAAACTCAGCAGGAATAACCTTGTTAAAGGACTTCCCAAGGTTGCTGATCATCATGACAAGAAGTGCACCGCGTGTCAACTTGGCAAACAACCGAAAAAGTCTTTCTCCAGCAAGACCAATCCCTCAACTTTAGATGTTTGCAACTGCTTCACATTGATCTATTTGGACCAGTCACCCCCGCAAGTATTAGAAGAAATAAGTATACTTTAGTTGTGGTGGATGATTATTCAAGATACACATGGGTGGAAATGATGATCTCAAAAGACGATTGTTACGATATTTTGACCACCTTATTTCGACTGCTCCAAACCCAAAAATAAGATGACATCATTAGTGTTCAATCCGACAATGGAACAGAATTCAAGAACAACGGTGTTGCTCGATATTGCGACGATCATGGGATAGATAACAACTTCTCAACCGCTGGAGTTCCTCAACAAAATGGTGTTGTAGAAAGAAAGAATAGGACGTTGATTGAAGCAGGAAAGACGATGATAGCTAAAGCTAAATTGCCCAAGTACTTTTGGGAAGAAGCTATCAACACAACATGTTTTACTCAAAATCGTTCCCTCATTAACAAACTTCACAACAAGACTCCGTATTAACTTTGGCGTGGTAGAACTCCCAACATTGCATTCTTCAAGATCTTTGGTTGCAAATGTTATATCCTCTACAATGGAAACGAACATAGAGGTAAATTCGATGCCAAAGCCGACGAAGGTATTTTTGTTGGGTATGCCAAACATTCTAAAGCATTTCGCGCTTTTAATAGATCTACATTAGTGATAGTTGAATCTGTACATGTTACATTTGATGAACATTCTCTCCTTGAGCCACATTTGGCTCCAAATGTTGCTGATGATTCTGTTGAGCTTAATGATACAGGTGCTCCTATTTATGTTGCGCCTACTCAAAATCAGAATCTATCAACTCAAGGAAATCCATCCACATCAGTTGCGCCTAACTCCTCATATGGCGCACCAAATGGATCATCAGCTGCGCCTCACTCACATGTTGCGCCTCTTGATTCCTCTCATGCGCATATATCTACAGCTGCATCTGGTGTAAACCCAAGTTTCAACTCTACACCAATTCAACCCCCAAATTTTGATAATTTAGAATCTGGTGAAGATGTACCAATTGAAGACCTTCAAGTTACTACGACTCAACCTAACTTACCTCCTGAAATTCGTGAAGTTAGAAGTCACCCAATCAATAATATCATTGGTGATCTAAACGTTGGTGTTCGTACAAGGAGAGCTACAAACTTTGATGCTTACACTGCCTTTATCTCTCAAATTGAACCGAAGAAGGCGATGAAGCGCTCCAAGATCCAAATTGGGTTGTTGCAATGCAAGAAGAACTCAATCAATTTGAACGATGTAAGGTTTGGGACTCTTGTTCCAAGACCAAATGATCAAGGAGTGATTGGTACGAAATGGGTGTTCAGAAGCAAGATGGATGAGAATGGAACCATCACTAGGAACAAATTAAGATTGGTTGCACAAGGCTATAGGCAAGACGAAGGAATTGATTACGATGAAACTTTCGCGCCCGTAGCAAGACTTGAAGCTATTAGACTCTTTCTAGCTTACGACGCTCACAAGAACTTCAAGCTATATCAAATGGATGTGAAGAGCGCGTTTCTAAATGGTGAACTCCAAGAACAAGTCTACGTTGCTCAACCACCTGGGTTTGAAGATTCTCAATTTCCAAATCATGTGTACAAACTCCAGAAAGCTTTGTATGGACTCAATCAAGCACCAAGAGCATGATACGATACACTATCAAAGTTTCTCATTGAAAAAGGCTTCACTCGCGGTAAAATCGATACAACTCTTTTCATTGCCAAACATAATGGTCATAAATTACTTGTTCAAATTTATGTTGATGATATTATATTTGGTTCTACTAATGAATTGTTGTGCAAGCGCTTTGAGAAACTAATGAAGAGCAAGTTTGAAATGAGCATGATGGGAGAACTCACATTCTTTCTCGGGCTTCAAATCAAGCAAATGAATGAAGGCATATTTATCAATCAAGCCAAATATACAAAGGACTTAATCAAGAAGTTTGGACTTGACAATGCTAAACCATACGATACTCCAATGGCTACCGTCAACAACTCGACAAAGATTTAAAAGGTAAACGTGTTGATCAAACGCTCTATCGAGGTATGATTGGCTCGCTCCTTTATCTTACTGCTAGTAGGCCCGATATTATGTTTTAGTGTTTGTGTTTTGCGCTCGTTATTAATCTGACCCTAGAGAAGCGCACTTGATTGTGAAACATATTATAAGATATCTATCCGGTACTTTTAACCTTGGACTTTGGTACACCAAAGATTCAAACTTTAAACTTGTAGGTTATTCAGATGCGGATTATGCAGCGTGCACAATTGATAGGAAAAGCACAAGTGGCACTTGTCATTTCCTCGGATATCGACTTGTGTCATGGGCAAATAAGAAACAAGCTTCAGTATCTGTCTCAACAACTGAAGCTGAATATATCGCTGCGGGAAGTTGTTGCTGTCAAATACTATGGATGAAGCAGCAATTGGTGGACTATGATATCATCGAAGAAAATTGTCTCATCTACTGCGACAACACTTCAACCATTGCCGTTTCTGAAAATCATGTCATGCACTCCAAAACCAAGCACATCGACATCAAATATCACTTCCTCAAAGACCACGTGGAGAAAGGCAATATTCATTTGGAACACGTGGGAACCGACTATCAAATCGCCGACATTCTAACGAAAGCACTTGACGCGAAACGGTTCATCTTTTTGAGAGGTGAAATGGGATCCAGCAAATTTTAGGCCCGGTGAGACATTTAATCTCACTGAGCTATCTGAAGTCCAAATCGGCGTTGATATTATGGACTTCATCAGACAAGCTGGTCTACTGCCTCTATTTACTTTGGAGCAACCTTTCTACTCACCGCTCCTCGTGGATGAATTCTTCTCAACAGCTGCTCTCGTTGAGATACCTGCGGATGGATACGTGTGCTACAGAATACGCGCCGTTGTTCAAAATGTTGAAGTCACTATCTCTACTGGCACTCTTAAGAATATCATCAA
>JAOWBW010002137.1:50947-121399 GCA_026119855.1 Campanula takesimana | reverse complement strand
TGAGAACCATGTTTCAAGAGCAAGCTAGGCAAGAGAGGTACAAGACCATTGTTGCATTCACTACTTGTAAAATGAATGAAGGGCAACAAGTGAGTCCTCACTTTCTTAAAATGAAAGGTTATGTAGAGCACCTTGAGAAACTTGGCTATCCAATCCATTGGAGCTAGCCACGGATGATCTCATTCTTAATTCATTGCCTAAATGTTATAATTAGTTTGTGATGAATTATAACATGCATGGAATGGATAAGAACCTCTCTGAGTTGCATGGGATGCTCAAAACTGCAGAGATGAAAATTTTGGAGAAAGGTTCTCCCGTGTTCTTGGTTCATGATGGGAAGAAGCCTGGTGCCAAAGGCAAGGGTAAGGCAAAAGTTGTCCAAACCCAAGATAAGCAAGGCAAAGGTTGCCAAGGCTTCTGAGGCAAAACCCGATTCACAAAAGGATGCAATCTGTTTCCATTGTCAAGAAATTGGTTATTGAAACGTAATTGCAAGGCTTTCTTAGAAGAGCAAAAGAAGAAGAAGAGCAGCAAGGCTGCGTCGACTTCAGTTCTATTGATAGATATTCTCATTTCTACCACTAATTTCTTGGGTATTGGATACCGGATGTGGTTCTCACATTTGTCTAAATGTGCAGGGACTAAAGAATAGGAGACTGCTTAAAGAAGGTGAAGTAGATCTACGCGTGGGGAATGGAGCAAGAGTTGCTGCATTAGCCGTAGGGACTTATGAAGTCACTTTACCTTCCGGATTAATTCTTGTTTTGAACAATTGTTATTATGTTCCGGATTTAAGCAGAAATATTATTTCAATTTCTTGTTTGGATAATGAAGGTTTTAAGTTTCTTATTGAGAATAAGAAATTTTCTATTTATTTAAATGATGTGCTTTATGGTATTGCTAATTCATTTAATGGCCTTTATATCTTGGATGTCAAGAATGAAAAATAATGTCTATCATGTAAATAAGAAATCTAAACCTAATGATGTAAATCATACTTATTGTGGTATTGCCGTCTTGGTCATATTAATGAGAAGCGTATCTCAAAACTTCATGGGGACGGACTGTTGGGTTCATGTGACTTAGAGTCATATGATACTTGTGAGTCGTGTCTTCTTGGAAAAATGACTAAGACACCCTTTACCAAGTTGGGTGAAAGGGCAAGCGACTTATTGGGGTTGATACATTTCCGATGTAGCGGACCATTAAGTAGCAATGCTAGAGGGAGATTTCAATACTTCATAACCTTCACTGATGATTATAGTAAGATTTGGGTATGTTTACCTAATGAAACATAAAAGTGAAGCATTTGAGATATTTAGAATATTCAAATGAAGTAGAAAAACAACTTGGCAAAAGTATAAAGGCACTTCGATCAGATCGAGGTGGTGAATACTTAAGTCAAGAATTTGATGATCATCTAAAGAATTGTGGAATAGTTCACAATTGACTCCGCCCGGAACACCACAATGGAATTGTGTGTCGAGAGGAGAAATCGGACTTTGTTAGACATGGTTGATCAATGATGAGTCAAGTTGATCTTCCATATCCTTTTGGGTTACGCCCCTAGAAACTGTGCTTTCACACTAAATCAAGTTCCAACTAAATCGGTTCCACAGACTCCATATGAGATGTGGAGTGGAAAGAAACCTAGTTTATCTTTCATGAGGATTTGGGGTTGCGAATTTATGTCAAGAGACTTATCTCTGACAAACTAGCACACAAATCTGATTAATGTATTTTCGTGGGATATCCTAAGGAAACTAAAGGATATTACTTTTACAACCGAGAGGACAACAAAGTGTTTGTTGCCCGAACTGGTGTCTTTCTAGAGAAAGAGTTTCTCTCCAAAAAGCAATGGGAGTAAAATAAATCTTGAAGAAATTCGAGACCCAGAAAATAACATTGAACCAATAGTAGAACAAGAACAAGAACCACAAGGAGTTGTGGAACCTGTTCAAAATACACAAGCATCTCGCAGATCTAGTAGGTACGATCCGAGCCCGAGAGATATGGATTTCTCGTAACGGATAGTAATGAGGTAGAAATCATTGAGAATGATGAACCGTCAACCTACCAAGAGGCGGATGTCTTCTCCTGATTCGGACAAGTGGCTTGGAGCCATGGAATCCGAATTACAATCCATGCAAGACAATCAAGTTTGGAATTTGATTGATGCGCCCGAAGGTGTAAAAACCATAGGAGGCAAATGGTTCTTCAAGAAGAAGACTGACATGGGATGGGAAGGTGCATACTTACAAAGCCAGGCTTGTGTAGCGAAGGGTTATAGGCAAGTTCATGGTATTGACTATGATGAGACCTTTTACCCGTAGCAATGATCAAGTCTATAAGAATTTTGCTTGCCATTGCGCATATCATGACTATGAAATATGGCAGAGGACGTCAAAACCGCTTTCCTGAATGGAAAACCAAGAGGATGTGTATATGACACAACCAGAAGGTTTGAATAAGATTCTAAGGATGCAAATTGCAAAAGATCCATCTATGGATTGAAGCAAGCTTCAAGGAGTTGGAATCTCCGTTTTTGATGAATCGGTCAAAGAGGTTGGTGTTCATCAAGAACGAAGATGAGCCTTGTGTATACAAGAAGATTAGTGGGAGCATAGTGCTTTTCCTTGTTTTATACTTGTGGATGACATATTGCTCATTGGAAACGACATTCCTACACTTCCAGTCTGTGAAGACTTGGTTAGGAAAGTGCTTCGCAATGAAAGATATGGGTGAAGCCGCATATATTCTGGCATTAAGATCTATAGAGATAGATCAAGAGGTTCTTGGTTTAAGCCAAAGTGCTACATTGACAAGGTCATTAGAAGATTCCGTATGGAAAATTCTAAAAGAGGCACCTTGCCCGTGTACATGGAGTTTCTCTAAGCAAGACTCAATGTCCTAAGACAAACGATGAGCGTGAGAAAATTTGAAGATGTTCCATATGCTTCGGCAATTGGGTCCATCATGTTATGCCATGATTTGTAATAGGCCGGATGTATCTTATGTCTGAGCATGACAAGTAGATACCAATCCGACCCTGGCGAAAATCACTGGATAGCTGTAAAAGCGATTCTTAAGTACTTGAAAAGAACTAAAGACTCCTTTTTGGTCTATGGAGGAATGGAAGATGATCTCGTTGTAATGCTTACACGGATGCAAGCTTCCTAACCGACAAAGATGATAGCCGATCGCAATCGGGTTTTGTGTTTATGTTAAATGGTGGAGCTGTAAGCTGGAGAGTTCCAAGCAAAGTACAACCGCTGATTCTACAACAGAAGCTGAGTATATTGCTGCATCGGATGCTGCAAAGGAAGCTGTTTGGATTAAGAAGTTCATAACTGAACTTGAAGTGGTTCCTAGTATTGCTAATCCAATAGACCTTTATTGCGATAATAAGTGCTATTGGCTCAAGCAAAGAAACCAAGAGCACATCAAAAATCCAAACACATACTTAGGCGCTTTAATATCATTCGAGAGATCGTTGATAGGGGAGACGTAAATATATGCCAGAGTACCTACTGATGACAATGTTGCGGACCGCTAACAAAGGGACTTCCACAAGCTAAACATGATGGTCATGTTAGGTCCAGGGTATTAGATACATGGGAGATTGGGCCTAGGGCAAGTGGGAGATTGTTGGTAGTGGTGCCCTAGGCACGTTTAATAAACGTTGTAATTGTTATCATTTATTTCATATCAATAAAGAGATGTTTTGATTATTATTGTTGTTCATGTTTATATAATAATCCCCGTCCCTAGTACTTGTTAAGCACTAGTATAAAGGCTAAATGACATGGGATGATCATGTTAGATTTATGGTACTTGTTTGGAACAAGGTACTGGCATGACCCGGTGTATGAGATTTATGTCATGGTCTATGTCGTACATATATCTCATATTAGTTATGTCATTTGAATCCTTAGACATGAAGTTATTATAGTCTTCCACTTGATGAACATTGTGTTTGACATATTCAAACGCTACCTTAAACACGGTAGTTATAAAGGTATGATTGGCATAATCGGATTCCCGTTGGGAAGAATAATAAGCTAAATGGATTTGTCCCTCCACGGAGAGATGTCAAGCTTGGGCCCCTCGAAGGAATGATGTGATGAAATGTTCGGCCGGACTCAAATAGTTTGATTGGATCATCAGCATTGAATTATCAACATATTCGGAATCGAGAAAGTATTGAACAAAACAAGTTGAGTTTGACCACCATGACTTGTGTTCAATGACATCGTGGACAAAGGGATTGTGACATATTCTAAAGGAATGCGAACTTGTATCTAATTATACTATTTGGGTAGGTATGACGGTTTGCTAGAACCTAATCATATCTTATGGGATCATGTTTGAGGCCATTCCAACTTAGTATAATCCTAAAGGGTCACACACAATAGAACGAATCTTAAATAAGAGGACTATATTGGCATTTAGGGTCGGAGGACCTCCAAGGAATTTCTGGAAAGTTCTGGGCCTCCTGGTCAACCAAGCGGGCGCTTGGGTTGCACCAGGCGGGCGCCTGTTCAAGCCGGAAAGGAATTGGACTTTCTGTCCAAACAGGCGGGCGCCTGGGTAGGACCAGGCGGGCGCTTGGGTAGGACCAGGCGGGCGCCCTGTATGCCGGTTGGAAAATTCCTAATTTGATTAGGAAAGGTTTTTGGCACAAGTTACCTATTTGGAATAGGTCTTAATTGTGTATAAAAAACCCCAATTCGGCCAGACCATATTAACAAGTGCTTTTGTGAGTCTCCAAAGTGTTTGAGAGAGAATTTATTTTGTTCTAAGATATCATTGATTGAGGAACAAAATAATTCACAAAATAAATTCTATATAGTTCTTTATTTTATTGTGAAAGTGTGTTTCATAATATTGGTCTAGCAACCAAGATCAAAGAAGCTCTTTTGATATTCGTTCGAAGTGTGGATACCGCTAGAGGGTGAATTTTATCATCTTACAAAGTTCGTGATTTGTTCGTGATAAAGCTTCAAGATTTCCACCAAGACCAAAGAGAAAAATTTGATAGCCATCAAGGGTTAGTTATTCCTCTATTCATCTTGTTGTATTTGATTTAATCATATGAACGGATCCATGGCTTTGGGTTTCAAAATTTTAAATGTTAAATTCCGCTGCGCATGTTACTACGAAACCCAACACCCCGACCTTAAGGCTTGTGAGCTAGCTCGGGCATAAGATCTTGGGGTATTCGTATAGGATAATCGAGAGCTAGATTAAATAGAATTCGCGGACGAATTCTTTTTAAGGAGGGAATATTGTAATATCCCGAAATTAAGCTCGACATTTTGAGACGGATTGGAAAAAAAATAAATAAATAAAAATATTAAGTGGATGGGACGGACATCTAAATGGATCGAATTTGTGTTTATATTTTTGGGGCCCACAATTGGTGTTACACGCTTAGCAGGTGGTGTAGTGAAATGGGTATTTTCTCTTGGTGACTCATCCAATCCTAGCATTCATCCTAATTATTTATACTAATCAGTTTTCTACTTTGAGGAAAAACAAAAGGCCATTAACCCGAGAACTATTAAGAGTGATGGTATTTAAAATGGAATGGCTCGTGTTCTGTTAGTAGGATTATACTGGGTTCATTTTGAAGGATTCATTTGGTGATCGTTATTAGCGATTTTGGGTAAGGGAGACTACGCAGTATCGATTCCGTGTCATTTCTTTTATACCCGTCTTATTGTAGTGCTCCATTTTATTGATACGTAGTTCATTTGTTCGGTCCCATTTGATTATTGCTTTGGAATTGAACTTGCTCGGTTAATGGTATGATTATTTGAAAAGCATGATTTATGTGTTAATTTGTTCTCAAATATGAGATGTGTTATATGGAACAGTTGCAATGCAATGTAGCTAATTATGTGACGGCCGCAGTGGACTCGGTTATTGGTTATTGTGTTTGTGTTGGGTCCAGCTCCGTCGAAGGCGGCCAACAATTCGGTTAATTTGGTTGAGTCACTGGACCCGAACATAATTAGTACATCGGACTGTAAAGTATGATTGATCGGTTATTCGGTTTATGAAACGAGTCTTATTGGCATGTCCATATTTATAATTTCATGGACATTGTTATTTGGTGTTTGTGTTCCATTGGCTTCTGTGATATTGTGTATCCCCTTTCTTACTGAGCCCCCCAGCTCACCCCCCTCCAGTTTGATATTTGCAGTTGACCGTTGAACGGGGTTCAGGACAGCGAGGAATTGATTTGGAGCATTTTAAAATTAGTAGTGAAGCTTTGTATAGTAATTTTAGAGATCTAATTGTGACATTTTGATATTTATGGGAATTAGATTTTTTCGGGGTATTACAGAATATGTTAGACCTCAAGTTGCACCTATTCCTACAATCAATCATGATGAGGACATTGTAAAGCAAGAAAAGTTATTCAAAAAGGATGAAAAGGTAATCAGTCGTTTTAGTGATATGAAGGAAGCTTTAGCACTATCATGTGATGAAATTTCTCAGCTTAAGACCGAGAAACCTCTATTAAAATCTGAATTCACCCTCCTTAAGGAGCAGATAAAGAGCATGACTCCTCTTACTGTTAAAAACACTTATCTAACAGAACAGAACTCATTACTTAAAGTTCAAAACGATGAATTGGTTACTCAAATTACTTATCTTAAAAAGATTACAAATGAGTGGTCCAATTCTCGTGTCACTATGGATGGTATCTTTGAGTCCCAAAAGCCAGTGGTGATAAAAGTGGCTTGGAATTCACATCATCAACTAGTGACAACTTTAAGTGTGATGTTTGTACTGAAAGAGACAGTGAATTTACATCTCAGCAAACTCATGAAATTCCCAAGGAAAAACATTCTAATTCAATGGGTAAAGGACAGGAAAAAGTCAAGAGACAAACATTCCATTATGTCTATCCAATGAAACAATTTGGGAAAGCTAAAGAGAAGGAAGTAGCTACAGACGAATCATCTTCTAGCAAAATCATTCTTGAAATAAGGCGCGCTCCTTCTCCGAGTGCTCATTATGAGCCTAGGAGCCACACGCCTCACCGCCGTGCGCCTCCTAGCCCTATGCGCCCTCAAAAAAAAGCGCTCCAAAATTTCAAAAGAAAGATTTTGTTAAGGCTGGCTCATCTAACCCAAAGAAGAATGCTATCCCAATGGAAAGTAAAGAGTTTGTAAAAAATCACGTGATTGGTGGCTTTCATCATTGTTCTATTTTTGATTGTTCGGGACATAAGGCCGTGGAATGCCTTTTGAGATTCACTCCTAATTCCTAAGGACGTAAAAATCCTAAGGTCAAGCAAGAGTGGGTAGTCAAAAGTTGCTAACTCTAGGACCCGAAAAGGAATAAAGGGGACCTGCTTTAAATGTTTATATTTCAGGTTCTTTTCTTCATGGCTGGATCTTCAAAAGCTAAAACGTATGAATGGATTCTCGATAATGGGTGTTCACGACACATGACTGGAGATGAATCCTTACTTGAAGATGTCCATAAAGAAAGAGGTCCCTCCGTAACATTTGGTGATAACAACAAAGGTCAAATTGTAGCATATGAAAAGCCCAAGAAAGACAAAGTGTGCATTGAAAGAGTCTCTCTCGTCGAAGGGCTCAATCACAACTTATTATCCATATCTCAATTCTGCGACAAAGGATTAGAATGCCATTTTACCTCAACTCAATGTCTTATTAAGAATGGCAATATTGGAGCTACATTACTCACGGGATATCGTAAGACAAATATTTACATTATTGATTTCCATAATATGAACTCTAGTACTAATCTTTGTTTTGTAGCTAAAAGTGTGAGCGAAAATAGTTGGCTGTGGCACAAGCGCTTAAGTCACTTGAACTTCAAGTATCTATCTAAACTCAGCAGGAATAATCGTGTCAAAGGACTTCCCAAGGTTGCTGATCATCATGACAAGAAGTGCGCCGCGTGTCAACTTGGAAAACAACCGAAGAAATCTTCCTCCAGTAAGACAAATCCCTCAACTTCTAGATGTTTGCAACTGCTGCACATTGATCTATTTGGACCAGTCACCACCGCAAGTATTAGAATAAACAAGTATACTCTAGTTGTGATGGATGATTATTCAAGATATACATGGGTGGAAATGATGATTACAAAAGACGATTGTTATGACATTTTGACCACCTTATTCAGACTGCTCCAAACCCAAAAAGAAGATGACATCGTTAGTGTTCGATCCGACAATGGAATAGAATTCAAGAACAACGGTATTGCTCGATACTGCAACGATCATGGGATAGATCACAACTTCTCAACCGCTTGACTTCCTCAAAAAATGGTGTTGTTGAAAGAAAGAATAGGACGTTGATTGAAGCGGGAAAGACGATGATAGCTGAAGCCAAATTGCCTAAGTACTTTTGGGAAGAAGCTATCAACACAGCATGTTTTACTCAAAATCGTTCCCTCATCAACAAACTTCACAACAAGACTCCGAATGAACTTTGGCGCGGTAGAACTCCCAACATTGCATTCTTTAAGATCTTTCGTTGCAAATGTTATATCCTCTACAACAGAAACGAACATAGAGGTAAATTCAATGCTAAAGCCGACGAAGGTATTTTTGTTGGGTATGCTAAACATTCTAAATCTTTTCACGTTTTTAATAGATCTACATTAGTGATAGTTGAATCTGTACATGTTACATTTGATGAACATTCTCTCTTTGAGCCACATTTGGCTCCAAATGTTGCTGATGATTCTGTTGAGCTTAATGTGACAGCTGCTCCTATTCATGTTGCGCCTACACAAGATCAGAATGCATCAACTCAAGGAAATCCATCTACATCAGTTGCGCCGAACTTTGATGATAGCGCACCGAGTGAAGATTCAGTTGTACCATACTATGCGCCTGTTTTCACTCCTGCGCCCCATTCTAAGTTGCGCCTGGTGTCACTCCCATTTTCAATGCTGAACCAGTTCAACCCCCTAACTTTGATGATTTTGAAGCTGGTGAAGATGTACCAATTAAAGACTGTTGGTCCCAAAGACACAACAAGGGTATGAAAAGAGGCTAGAGGGGGGGGGGGGTGAATAGCCTATTTAAAATTATCAACCATTTTTCAAAATTCAACCTTATGCTTACTATTGAGTTTTGTGGTCAAGTAAAAACCACTAGTTCAAAGTAAAATGCACAGCGGAAGTTTTCGATAAAACGGAGTAGAGTTGTTTTTGAAGTTAAAAACTGCTAGGTAAGCAAAACGTGCGGTCAGCAATATTGCGGTCGGCAATATTGCGGTCGGCAAAGATAGAGGTTTGAAGGATTCAATTTGCGGTAAGCAAAATGCGGCAAGCAAGTTGCGGTAACCCTTGCGGTCGGCTATTTGCGGTAAGCAAGGTTACTGACTAGAAAGGTTGAAAATGAAAGTTTGTGTCTTAGAGTTTTGGCAAAATGATAAGTAGTCAGAAGTAATAACTTAGGCAATAGGCAAGCAACAAACACAATTCACAATCGTTTGAGTATCTGGAAAGATCAAAACACTAAACGACAAACAAAGTCAATATGAACAATAAGAACAATTGCAGAAAGTAAATTTGCAGAATGTAAATGACACAATGATTTGGAAAGGTTCGATCTGTTAAAAGATCTACGTCCTTTACCAAGATGGTCAGTCTTGGATTTTGAATGGAGGATATATTGATTCTTCTTGAGTACAAATTACAAAGATGAAGTATTGAATCAACACCTACTTTCTATGAAGAACAAATCCTAGACTTAGACCAGTGTATCCCTAATGATGCAATCTATGTGATTGATCAATCGGGGTGTGTGTGTGTAAAGAATCAAGAGCTCTACGTAATCTAAATGATTGAGAGCCTAATGAATCTTTAAGTGTTGCTGGGCTTGAGATTTGATGTTCTTGAAGGCTTGCTGGGGATCTTTGAAGATTTGAAGGCGAATGCTTGAAGATTCAAATGATTCTGGAAATCTTGAGTATGATCTTCAATCACCAAGTATTTCGACAACAATTTCTCTCTTTGAATCTCAGCTCTCTTCAATGAAGAGTTCAAGGTCTATTTATAGCCTTGGGTTGAGAAATAGCTGTTGGAAGATGATGAGCTGGAGCATTCTGATTGGAGCTCATATCTTTGTCTTGTAGTTGCAGAAGATAGTGGTCCAGATGTACTATCTTGTACGACCAAATTCAAATTTGAATTTGCAACGTTTAAATCAAGTTTGTCTTTACTTGGTCTTGATACGGTCGCTTAGTCTGCGGTCGGCTAATGGCTTGCGGTCACCATGCAGCAGCATAGTTCATGCGGTCGCCAATAGGTGTGGTAGCCTAGTGCGGTCGCCTGGTGCGGTCGCCTAGTGCGGTAAGCAGACTTGGTCATTTTCAGAAAAATCAACAGCAGCAATATTCTTCAAAAATTTGAGGGGCTGATCTTCTAAGCCTAGCTAAACTAAAATTGGAATAAACTAATGAAGTTATAAAACTTCTTACAATAGAACCTAAAGTCCATAAAAAATAAAATAAGGTTATAGGATCAATCAAATCTAGGTAATAGGAGTGGTTTATAATATTCATACCCAACAATCTCCCCTATTTGATTGAGACCATTACCTACTATAACAAAGACTAATTCATTGTACTTGGTAATAACGTGTTTCGAGAAATTAATTTTATTAAGTTCATGCCCCAAGTCAATGCACACACAGTAAGTCAATGTTATAGATTTCTATATTCCAAAAAAATAAAATAAAGTTTAAACCTAGGAAATAGAAATAATTTAGATGCAAATCAAAAAGATAAAATAAGTGAGGGATATGAATAGCATCACACAAACGTAACTGGTACTCTGAATTAATAAATCAGTGAAGCATAAGAGCACAAAACAAAAGAGAGAATAAATGTAGTTGTGTTACAGACCCAAATAAAAGTTAAACAGAAATTTAAATTGTTTCATGGCATTCAGCCTAATAGAATGAAAATAAAGCGCGGTCAACAAAGCGGTTGGGGTAACGGTCGAGTTCTACGGTCAGGGTTGCGGTCAGGTGTGCGGTAGCTTCACATATCCAAACCAGGAATATTCACTTCGCCTTGAAATTCAGGAATGATGGGGCAAGTGAATGCGTTGGCAAGCATATAATCGAAACTGTTCACGGTCGGGAAATCGATGCTATTTCATCATCATTCTCAGCTTGTGAATGGACATTACCGTGACGGCATCAGCAACCTGGATGGATCCTTCAGTGACTGCACTTCCAGCCGATCTCTGAACAGATTCTTCTAAAGACTCCATTTCTTTTCAACGACTGAAACGATCCAACGACCGTGTTGGTCAGTTCCTCAATTCTGGTGCCCTGATATTCAAGTGGATTTTTCAGAGTTGCATAAGCGGCCTTGATTGCTTCAAGCTTCTTTGCTTGATTTTCAGTAAGGGCTTCAAGGGATGCCTTGATAGCAACATCAACACTGTTTTCCAAACTGAATTTGATTTTCTTCAGTTCATGAGTCAAGTCAGTTTTAACCAATCCAGCTGTTTGAAATTTCAATAGAAGCATCAACGACCTCACGAGAGAGTCCACGGTTAAGAGCATTTGTCTGAATGGTCAGAGCCTCCTTCATGAATCGAGGAGTAACCAAGAGATCAGTCGACAGTACTGTTGATGTTGAAGCGGTCGGAATGGGTTGTGCGGTAGCAGAACTCGAACTGGTTTTTC
This sequence comes from Campanula takesimana, assembly GCA_026119855.1. Lineage (NCBI taxonomy): Eukaryota > Viridiplantae > Streptophyta > Magnoliopsida > Asterales > Campanulaceae > Campanula > Campanula takesimana. The sequence goes on along the minus strand of JAOWBW010002137.1, from coordinate 109,698 downwards.
CAAGAACCACATCCTTAACAGTCTTTGTTATAGCCACTGTCTCCCCCTTAATGGTATCAATCATTTTGGAGGGTAGGGAGTACAGCTCCTGCTGAAGAGTGGCTTGAGAGGATTTCAAATCAACGACCTCTGCGGTCAGCTGAGCAATGGCTGTTTGGTTATCAGACTGAATTTTGGTCAATGTTTGGACTGCGGTAAGGAGTGCGGCAACCTGACTTGCGGTAGCAGGAATGTCGTCATTTTTGACCGGAGAAGGAGGGGTTGGAACGGGAGAATGAGTAGGAGAGGCAACTGGTGTGCGGTCAACAGGACGGTCGACGTTAATGGGCAGCTCAGTGCGGTTGACGTCAGCGACCGTACTTTCTTTCGGAGCGGCAGCATCAGAACGGTCAAAAGTGGGGCTATCAACATTGATATCCCTATCCTTCTCATCACTATCACCTTGTTCACTACCAACAGCAACTTGTTTATCACCATCAATGTTATCACCTTCTTCACCACTTCCAACAATTTCAACTTTGGAACCACTTGAAACTTCATCTTCGGTTGCCTCACTATCGGATTCATCCCTTAGAGAGTAGACTTGTCGTGCAACCTTTTTCAATGTAGGAGCAACATCAACTACATCTGCAGTGGTAAGAGGAGGAGACCCAGTTGGAGTAAAGACTGGAGATGCAGCAACCTTTGCTTTCTTGACGACCTTGACCGGACTGAGGGAGTGAATTCTCTTTTTCTCCCCCTGAACTGTTGCGGTCGAAGGAGTCTTTGAGGGTTTGAGAGATGGTGCGGCAAGTGACTTTAATGATACGGTCGACTTGCGAGGAGGGGAAGTGGAGTAAGTAGACTTGGCGGTCGGTTCCTTGAATTTGATACCTGTAGCAACTGACGATTTCTTTGCGGTAGGCTCAATAGCAATACCCTTGCCTTTTCCTTTGACCGGAGCGGTAGGGAGATATTCTTCTTCATCGTCGTCATCATCACTAGCAGACGGTTGAGAAGGTCTGTGTTTGGAAGGAGACTCATATGGCTCATGAGGATCCTTAGCAAGATAGGTCTTATAAAGACGATTTCCAAAACGAGACCGGAAATTCGTTTTCATGGTAGAGATGGTAAAAAGCTTGTTCTTGGAAATGGACAGCAGAAGTTCGCGATTCTTCGCCATGATTTTGCGAAGTTCCTTAATGTGGGTCATGAGAAAGGTGATGAATCTGCTGTGAGTGCGGTACTTGATAGTGCCCTTGTCCTTTGCTTTATTGTAAGCAATGATGTTCTCCTTCAGGGCATCATAGATGACCTGACACCAGTCTATGTCCTTACATAAATAAATCGCGGCAGACAGAGTCCATTGGGAGGTATTGAAGTTTGCCTGATTACCTGTCTTGCAATGAATAGAGTGGCCAACAAGGTGACCGATATGGTACATGACTTCATCAAATTCCTTACGAGGAACTTTGGTGACATGAGTATGACCAACCAAGCGCGTTGCAAGAGCCTTCAATTCATCATCAGCCACGGTCGTGGCATATACAACACCGGACTTCTTTTTGATTCCCAACACTTCACCAATATTAACCACATCTAAGGTCATCTCATGGCCTTCAACTTCAGCATGAATGAACTTCACTATCTTGCCGTGCTTGGACCGACCGGTCTCTTCAGTAGCGGTCGCAAAGAACTGGTCAACGAAAGCAGGGACATGGAAGTCCTGATCGAATGTAAAAAATGGAAGAACACCAGTCTTCTCAAATCGCTTGATGAGATTCCTGCCTATAGCATCCTCTTTTAGGTCTTCAAGGTCCATTAGGAGACCAGGAAGGAAGTGTTTAGTATCCTAAAAAAATTAAGAAGTTAGAAAAATAAAAATTGCGGTCGCTTGAAATGAAGTGCGGTAAAAGATACACGCGGTAAGGGAAACCATAAGGTGAGCATATCACGGCAACTAAGGATGCGGCAAGAACTTATCATGCGGTAAGTAAATCACGGTAATATATGCGGTAAGGAACACGGTCGACACACTTAGCAAGTAAAATTGAAAACAAGAAATTTTGAGAGAGAGAATGCGCAGAGAATCAAAACACTCACAAACACCTTACTAGTGCGTGTGACCAAGGAAAACGGATCAAAAAGGTTTTATTCAAGAACACGAAGAAAACTCGTATGAACACGATGAATGTACTGTAGCCGAAACCCAGAATCAAACAAATCAAGCCCAAAATTCGAAAAAAATGTGTGTATATCATCGAAAAGTCCGATCAACTCCGAAAATGACATCAATTTCAACAAATAATCAATCAAAATGCACGAAATCGAAGAAAAACGAAATGGGGAGAGGACGAAATTCGAAAAACCCAGAGAGGTAAATATCTTCAAAAATCAGCAAAAAAATCTTGAAATAACACATATTGAGATGTAGAATGTTATCCTATTACAAGAATCAAGCAACATACAAGCATGGAAATCATCAAAATCAACAATGGGAAGAATATGAAAAGTTTTGAGAAACCCATTTAAAATAGCAAATATTCGAAAATATCAAAAAATTAAGAGATTTAAGGACCGAAATCATACCATTCGCGATTGATAAGGTGAGGGATGGAGAGAGGATGATTTCTTGTGAGTTTTATCAACTCTAGCCATGAATTTATAGAGAGAGATATAGAGAGAGAGTCGGACTTAGAGAATATTTAGAGAGAGAATGTAGAGAGAGAGAGAGTTAGAGAGAGAGTGGAGCAGAGAGAGTGGAAATGGTTTAAGTGGAAAGGGGTATATAGGCGGTTATGGGGATGTGGAGAGGTGGAAAAGTGGGAAGTTAACTCTGCAAATCAGATATGACAGAGAAAAGAGTCCTTTTTGTTTTCAAATGAGAGCCAATGACGGCGGAGCAAAAATATTATAATGATTTGAAATAAATAAAAGCGAGGGAATAATGAAAATTACCTTAATGCCCTTGATGTAAAGAAAATATCACTCCTAAATATCTCTAAGGTTAGAACACTTACCTGGAATCCATGCGTGCGGTAAGCAAAACTTTACCGTTTGTGCGGTCGATACACTATGCGGTCGATTACTAGCGGTCGACTGATATTGAGGTAGTACTTTTAAAATATTAACACCTGGCGTTGATCTGTGCGGTCAACAGTTCATGCGGTAGGCATGAGTGATGACCAAAATACATTTGAGGTTGCCACCAGGCGGTCGATGCAATGCGGTAGGTATTAGCTATAAACTTGTGGTCGACATTTAAATGATATTAGCTTGATTCGGGCGGTCGACGTAACGCGGTCGATTGAAGCAATGCGGTCGACAGAATTGCTAGGTACCTACTTGTTTGAAGAAACTTGGAGAAACCAAAACATTAGTACAAAAATCATAAGGACAAGATATTTAGAGTTCTAGCATACCCATTTCTCCTCTGAGAAACCTAAACCTCTTGGAATCCAAAGCCTTGGTGAGAATGTCTGCAATTTGATTGTCAGTACTCACATACTCTAGATGAATGTTACCTTTCTCGACATGATCTTTGAGAAAATGGTACTTGATATCAATGTGTTTGGTCTTTGAATGCATCACAGGATTGTTGGACACAGCAATGGTAGATGTATTGTCACAATAAATTGGACAATTTTCTTCATTGATTCCGTAGTCGACCAATTGTTGTTTCATCCAAAGCACTTGGCAGCAGCAGCTTCCAGCAGCTATATATTCAGCTTCTGTGGTAGATACGGAAACTGATGCTTGTTTCTTGCTAGCCCATGGAACGAGTCGATTTCCGAGGAAATGACAAGTTCCACTTGTGCTTTTCCTGTCAATGGTACATGCTGCATAATCTGCATCTGAGTACCTATAAGATCAAAATTCGAATCTTTGGAATACCAAAGTCCAAGATTAATAGTCCCAGATAAATAACGAATAATACGTTTTACAGCAATAAAATGTGCTTCTCGAGGATCAGCTTGATACCGAGCACAAACACTAAACATGATACCGGGCCTACTAGCAGTTAAGTAGAGAAGAGAACCAATCATACCTCGATACAAGGTTTGATCAACCTTTTTACCTTTTAAGTCTTTGTCGAGCTTATTGCCGGTAGCCATAGGAGTGTCGTATGCTTTTGCATTTTCAAGTCCAAATTTCTTGATAAGATCTTTTGTGTACTTTGCTTGGTTGAGGAAGATGCCTTCAGCACATTGTTTAATTTGTAGCCCAAGGAAGAATGTCAATTCTCCCATCATGCTCATCTCAAATTTGCTTTTCATTAACTTTTCAAATCGCTTACACAACAATTCGTTAGTAGAACCAAAAATAATATCATCGACGTAAATTTGAACAAGTAAAGTATGATCATGATATTTTGCAATAAATAAAGTTGTGTCGATCTTACCACGCATAAAACCTTTTTCTAGAAGAAATTTTGATAGAGTATCATACCATGCTCGTGGAGCTTGTTTGAGTCCATACAAAGCCTTTTGAAGTTTGTAGACATGATGTGGAAATTTGGGATCTTCAAATCCGGGCGGTTGAGCGACATAGACGGTTTCTTGAAGTTCGCCGTTGAGAAATGCACTCTTCACATCCATTTGATAAAGCTTGAATCTCTTGTAAGAGGCATAAGCTAAAAATATCCTTATAGCTTCAAGTCGTGCAACGGGGGCAAACGTTTCGTCGTAGTCGATGCCTTCTTCTTGTCTATATCCTTGTGCGACCAACCTAGCTTTATTTCTTGTGATGCTTCCATTCTCATCCATCTTATTTCTAAACACCCACTTTGTACCAATCACTCCTTGATCCTTAGGCCTTGGAACTAAATTCCACACTTTACATCTTTTAAATTGGTTGAGCTCTTCTTGCATAGCAACAACCCAACTTGAGTCTTGGAGTGCTTCATCAACTTTCTTGGGTTCAACTTGCGATATGAATGCGGTAAGTGCATCATAATTTGATCGTATTGTTCGAACACCAAAGTGTAGGTCACCAATGATATTTTGAATTGGGTGATCTCTGACCTCGCGCACTTCATGTGGTAGGTCGGGTTGAGTTGATGGTTGTTGAAAATCTTCGAGTGGTACATCATTTGTGCCATCCCAATCATAGGTAAGTTGAGGGATAGGTTCTTCAACATTTATAGGTGTCTCAACTTCAACTCCGTTTGGGGTAGCAGCAGATGCGGTAGCTTCTGGTGCTTCATTTGAGGTAGGTGGAGGAGTAGTTGAGGTAGAAGGATTTCCTTGAGTTGATTGATTTTGTGGTCGACTTGAACCTGTCTCATTAAGCTCAACAAAATCATCAGCAACATTTGGAGCCATATGTGGCTCAAGGAGAGAATGTTCATCAAAAGTAACATGGACAGATTCAACTATCTTAAGAGTGGTTTTATTAAATACACGAAAAGCTTTTGAGTGTTTAGCATACCCAACAAATATACCTTCGTCGGCCTTAGGAGCAAATTTACCTCGATGTTCTTTACCGTTGTAGAGAATGTAACATTTGCAACCAAATATCTTGAAATAGGCAATGTTGGGGGTTCTTCCTCTCTAAAGTTCATAAGGAGTCTTGTTGTAGGTCTTGTTGATGAGGGATCGATTTTGAGTGAAGCAAGCTGTGTTGACTGCTTCAGCCCAAAAATATTGAGGTAGCTTCGATTCAGCAATCATCGTTTTTCCTGCCTCAATCAACGTTCTGTTCTTTCTTTCCACAACGCCATTCTGTTGTGGAACTCCAGCAGCTGAAAAGTTGTGGTCAATACCATGGTCGTCACAGTATTGAGCGACGCCGTTGTTTTTGAATTCTGTTCCGTTGTCGGATCGAATACTGACGACGTCGTCTTCTTTTTGGGTTTGGAGTTGTCTTAAGAGTGCGGTCAAAATGTCATAACAATCGTCTTTGGAGATCATCATTTCGACCCACGTATATCTTGAATAATCGTCTACCACAACCAATGTATATCTATTGCCTCCAATACTTGCGGTAGTGACAGGTCCAAATAAATCCATATGTAGCAGCTGCAAACATCTTGAAGTTGACGGAGTCGTCTTGCTGGAGAAAGACGATTTTGGTTGTTTGCCTAGTTGACAAGCTGAGCACTTTTCATCGTGGTGGTCAGCAACTTTGGGTAAACCACGGGAAATTATCTCTACCAATCTTGGAGAGATACTTGAAGTTCAAGTGACTAAGTCGTTTATGCCAAAGCCAACTATTTTCGCTGACATTTTTTGCTACAAAACAGAGATTAGAAGAAATACGAGTAGAATTGAAATCAACAATGTAAACATTTTTCTTACGAATTCCTTTGAGTAAAGTGACGCCGGAGTTGCCATCCTTGATAAGACAATGAGTTGAAGTAAAGTGGCATTGCAATCCTTTGTCGCAAAATTGTGAGATTGAGAGAAGATTGTGTTTTAGACCGGTAACTAGAGAAACATCTTGGATTGTTATTTTTCCTTTTCTGATGACTCCATAACCGATGGTCTTTCCTTTGCTGTTGTCGCCAAAAGTAACTGCTGGACCTTTTTCATTACGGACACTTTCCAAAAGGTTGATATCTCCAGTCATATGCCTTGAGCATCCACTATCGAGATACCATAAACTTGTAGTTTCATTGGAGTGGCCGGCCATTAGGCAGAAGACCTACAAAATAAACATTTAAGATCGAGGTCCCCTTTATTATTTTGGGTCCTAAAGATTAGCAGCTTTTGACAACCCACACTTGCCTCACAGAAGGTGGTTTAAACCTTCTAGGATTTGGTGTGAATCTTAAAAGACATTCAGCAGCCTTGTGACCATAATCATCACACACAGAACAATGGTGGAAGCCACCCAACTGAGGGTTAACAAACTTAGTTGAAGTTTTCAGCACAACATCATTTACTGGTATGGATGAGGTCCATTTACAAAATTCATCCACTTGAACTTTGCCGCCTTACCAATACCCGCGGTCGTTGGGTTCCTTGCGGTAGCCAACTTCTTAGATGCGGTCGACTGACCGTGCGGTAAGTGATTGCGGTAAGAAGATTCAGCGACCTTGCTGGTGCTTGCCGCAGCAGCAGGTTCATCCATGGCAATACCTTTCAACTTTGCCTTTCCAGTTTGCTTCTTAGGATAGACATAATTGAATACTAGTTTCTTCTTTGGTTCTTGTCCTACACCCTTTGAAACATGATGTTTAGCCTTCAACTCTTCCAAAGTTTGCTGGGTAAATTTCTCATCTCTTTCACAACAAGATGCACATTTAGAGTTGTCACTAGTTTGGAATCCCAAGCCTTCTTTATCACCACTAGACTTTTGGGATTCTAATATTTGTTCCATAGTGACACGAGAATTGGTCCACTCATTAGTGATCCGTTTGAGGTCATTTATCTCAGCAACCAATTCATCGTTTTTAACTTTAAATATGACATTTTGTTCTTCTAAGAAACGGTTTCGATCATTAAGAGGAGTCATGCTCTTGATCTGCTCCTTAAGGAGGGTGAGTTCAGATCTTAGTAGAGTTTTCTCCGTCTTAAGCTGGGAAATCTCTTCAGTTGAAAGTGCTAAAGCTTCCTTCATGCCGGCAAACTTACTAATTACCTGTTCAGCTTTCATAAACATCTTTTCTTGTTCGTCGGGAGAAATATCAAACTTGACTTGTGGAGTGGTAAGCAGAACTTCCTTCACTTTGGGATTGTATTGAGCCTTCTTTGCTGCACTTACATCACATCTAGAAAATAGAAGATCGCCATTCCTTTGAACTGGAGTTAGGAATCCCTTTTCAGCAAGTTCATCAGCTGTATAGCTTATCCGTTTAGGTTTTGCATTTGGTGAGCGACGATTTTTATTTTCATCCTCATCATCGGAATGAACGACCAAACAAATGTGACCTTTTTCAGAATCTTCGTCGCTTTCATCAGAGTCTGACTCTATCCAGGTAGCTAACTCTTTTGTGGCAGAGTCCTCTTCAGCGACCATTCCCTTTTGCTTTGAGTATCTAGGAGTGAAGTTGCTTTTCTTCTTCATGTACTCGAATTTGGGAATTGGACATTCTGATGCGAAATGACCGGGTTTCCTGCAATTAAAACAAACGAGATCCTCTTTCTTCTTGGAGAAGTTAGAGTACTCTTTCTTACTTGTTGAGCTGCTCCTTGAAAACCTTGCAGGAGCTTTGCTTGATGATCCGGGCCTTGCTGACTTTCTGAATTTTTGAAATCTTTTCACGAACATAGCAAAGTCGTCGTCGTCCATATCTAGTAACTCAGATGTGGAGATTTTTGGATCTTCGTCTTCGATCACTTCTTCCTTTTTAGCGACCAACGACAAACTCTTAGTTTTTCCTTCCATCTCTTCAATGTTGTGGAGCTTGATAACAAAAACTTTGAGATTGGCGTAGAGGCTTCTGAGAGACATATCATCTAGAAGCTTGGTATCTTCAAGAGTATTTCCTTTGTGAAGATATTGAGAACCAAGAGCAGCAAGAAAATTGACATTGATTTCTTTCTTGGTAAGCTTCTTTCCAAGTGCTGTATATGTACTTACAATCTCACAATAACGATCGTAAGTGGCTCTTAGTGATTCACCGGGGATCTTAGCGAAGTTGTTGAAACGTCTTTGAATTGAAAATCTTTTGCTTTCCTTGCACGCTTGATCTCCTTCGATGTAATCTTCAATTGCATCCCAAAGATCTTTTGCTGTAGCACATTCCATGATTTGTCGACGCTGAGACGTATTTAAAGTACTTGTGAGTATACTTTTTGCTTTCACATCCATTCCAACTAGTCTTTTCTCTTCATCGGTCCATTCAGCTTTTGGTTTCTTGATTGTCGGTATGGTATCATTGGTTTCTGGATCAGGATTAGCTTTCATTGGGAAATATGGTCCAATGGTAAGACAATCACCAAGTTGCTCATCCATGGAGTAGAATTGAGTTAGAATGCTGTGCTTCCATACGTCAAAGTTGTCTTCGTCGAACACTGGAACGTGAGTGAAGTTAACCGTTGCCATAGTTTTCTGACTTGCCATTTTGAATCGGCACCCAAACTGTTAAGCTTGAAAAACAGAAGTTTTATAAAGGTGTTTGCTCTGATACCACTTGTTGGTCCCAAAGACACAACAAGGGTATGAAAAGAGGCTAGAGGGGGGGTGAATAGCCTATTTAAAATTATCAACCCTTTTTCAAAATTCAACCTTATGCTTACTATTGAGTTTTGTGGTCAAGTAAAAACCACTAGTTCAAAGTAAAATGCACAGCGGAAGTTTTCGATAAAACGGAGTAGAGTTGTTTTTGAAGTTAAAAACTGCTAGGTAAGCAAAACGTGCGGTCAGCAATATTGCGGTCGGCAATATTGCGGTCGGCAAAGATAGAGGTTTGAAGGATTCAATTTGCGGTAAGCAAAATGCGGCAAGCAAGTTGCGGTAACCCTTGCGGTCGGCTATTTGCGGTAAGCAAGGTTACTGACTAGAAAGGTTGAAAATGAAAGTTTGTGTCTTAGAGTTTTGGCAAAATGATAAGTAGTCAGAAGTAATAACTTAGGCAATAGGCAAGCAACAAACACAATTCACAATCGTTTGAGTATCTGGAAAGATCAAAACACTAAACGACAAACAAAGTCAATATGAACAATAAGAACAATTGCAGAAAGTAAATTTGCAGAATGTAAATGACACAATGATTTGGAAAGGTTCGATCTGTTAAAAGATCTACGTCCTTTACCAAGATGGTCAGTCTTGGATTTTGAATGGAGGATATATTGATTCTTCTTGAGTACAAATTACAAAGATGAAGTATTGAATCAACACCTACTTTCTATGAAGAACAAATCCTAGACTTAGACCAGTGTATCCCTAATGATGCAATCTATGTGATTGATCAATCGGGGTGTGTGTGTGTAAAGAATCAAGAGCTCTACGTAATCTAAATGATTGAGAGCCTAATGAATCTTTAAGTGTTGCTGGGCTTGAGATTTGATGTTCTTGAAGGCTTGCTGGGGATCTTTGAAGATTTGAAGGCGAATGCTTGAAGATTCAAATGATTCTGGAAATCTTGAGTATGATCTTCAATCACCAAGTATTTCGACAGCAATTTCTCTCTTTGAATCTCAGCTCTCTTCAATGAAGAGTTCAAGGTCTATTTATAGCCTTGGGTTGAGAAATAGCTGTTGGAAGATGATGAGCTGGAGCATTCTGATTGGAGCTCATATCTTTGTCTTGTAGTTGCATAAGATAGTGGTCCAGATGTACTATCTTGTACGACCAAATTCAAATTTGAATTTGCAACGTTTAAATCAAGTTTGTCTTTACTTGGTCTTGATACGGTCGCTTAGTCTGCGGTCGGCTAATGGCTTGCGGTCACCATGCAGCAGCATAGTTCATGAGGTCGCCAATAGGTGTGGTAGCCTAGTGCGGTCGCCTGGTGCGGTCGCCTGGTGCGGTCGCCTAGTGCGGTAAGCAGACTTGGTCATTTTCAGAAAAATCAACAGCAGCAATATTCTTCAAAAATTTGAGGGGCTGATCTTCTAAGCCTAGCTAAACTAAAATTGGAATAAACTAATGAAGTTATAAAACTTCTTACAATAGAACCTAAAGTCCATAAAAAATAAAATAAGGTTATGGGATCAATCAAATCTAGGTAATAGGAGTGGTTTATAATATTCATACCCAACAAAGACCTTTAAGTTACTACAACCCAACCTAACTTACCTCCTGAAATTCGTGAAGTTAGAGGTCACCCAATCAATAACATCATTGGTGATCTACATGTTGGTGTTCATACAAGGAGAGCTACAAACTTTGATGCTTACACTGCATTTATTTCTCATATTGAACCAAAGAAGGCTAATGAAGCGCTCCAAGATCCTAATTGGGTTGCTGTAATGCAAGAAGAACTCAATCAATTTGAACGATGTAAGGTGTGGACTCTAGTTCCAAGACCTCATGATCAAGGAGTGATTGGTACGAAATGGGTGTTCAGAAACAAGATGGACGAGAATGGAACCATCACGAGAAACAAAGCAAGATTGGTTGCACAAGGCTATAGGCAAGAAGAAGGAATTGATTACGATGAAACCTTTGCGCCCGTAGCGAGACTTGAAGCTATCAGACTCTTTCTAGCTTACGCCACTCACAAGAACTTCAAGTTATATCAAATGTATGTGAAGAGCGCGTTTCTAAATGGTGAACTCCAAGAACAAGTCTTTGTAGCTCAACCGCCTGGGTTTGAAGATTCACAATTTCCAAATCATGTGTACAAACTCCAGAAAGCTTTGTATGGGCTCAAGCAAGCGCCAAGATCATGGTATGATACACTATCCAAGTTTCTCATTGAGAAAGGCTTCACTCGCGGTAAAATCAATACTACTCTTTTCATTGCCAAACATAATGGTCATAAATTACTTGTTCAAATTTATGTTGATGATATTATATTTGGTTCTACTAATGAATTGTTGTGCAAGCGCTTTGAGAAACTAATGAAGAGCAAGTTTGAAATGAGCATGATGGGAGAACTCACATTCTTCCTCGGGCTCCAAATCAAGTAAATGAATGAAGGTATTTTTTTAAATCAAGCCAAGTATACAAGGGATCTAATCAGAAAGTTTGGACTTGAGAATGCTAAAGCATACGACACTCCAATGGCTACCGGCAACAAACTCGATAAGGATTTAAAAAGTAAACGGGTTGATCAAACACTCTACCGAGGTATGATTGGCTCACTCCTTTATCTTACTGCTAGTAGGCCTGATATAATGTTTAGTGTTTGTATTTGCGCTCGTTATCAATCTGACCCTAGAGAAGCGCACTTAATTGCTGTGAAACATATTATACGATATCTCTTTGGTACTGTTAACCTTGGACTTTGGTACACCAAAGATTCGAATTTTAAACTTGTAGCTTATTCAGATGCGGATTATGCAGCGTGCACAATTGATAGGAAAAGCACAAGTGGCACTTGTCATTTCCTCGGATATCGACTTGTGTCATGGGCGAGTAAGAAACAAGCTTCAGTGTCTGTATCAACAACATAAGTAGAATATATCGCTGCAGGAAGTTGTTGCTGTCAGATTCTATGGATGGAGCAGCAATTGGTGGACTATGATATAATCAAAGAAAATTGTCCCATCTACTGCGACAATACATCAACAATTGCGGTTTCTGAAAATCCTGTCATGCACTCCAAAACCAAACACATCGACATCAAATATCACTTCCTCAAAGACCACGTGGAGAAAGGCAACATTCATTTGGAACACGTGGGAACCAACTTTCAAATCGCCGACATTCTAACGAAAGCACTTGACGCGAAACGGTTCATCTTTTTGAGAGGTGAAATGTGTATGCTTGAACTCATCTAGTAAATATAGTTTTGTTATTACTAATGATTTTATGTCTGGTTGAGTTAAATATCCTAGGTTCAAATGTTAAATCATTTTCAAGTTTCAATGAAACTACTCGCCTGTTATGCGCCTCACTCTCCATGCGTGCTCAAGTATAGTTGCGCCTCATCAATACATGCGCGCCCTAGGAGCTAATGCGCCTCCCATGCGCCTATTAAATGATTGCCGGCTCAATCAATGCTAATATTTAATTTTTTTATGATTGAACGCATTCAGTTTTTACAAGTACCAGGTAAGTTACTTATTATCATTTATTATGGAGAATCTTTATCTTTTCACATTCCATAATTGTTCAAGGGTACTTGTGCAATTAATTTTCCCTCATTTTTCGTTTTTCAAAAATTTTATTTTTTAGGGATATATTTCTTGCACCCCAAACTTACACCGGAACAGATGTTTTTTGGGTTTGTGCAAAAATTTGGTCATAATTGCTCACACTTACAAGGTAAGTGGAGCAGTTTTTTCTATACCCAAAATGTCACATCAATGTACTTTGGGTCATTCAGCATTAATGAGCTGTCATCTTTAAATCCCTCACCATTAATGCACCGTACTTTTCATGTCACATCACCCATAATGAGCCGAATTTTTTCCCCTCATTAATACCCATCCTTTCATATTCCCATCTAACTTATATATATTCCCCCTCTCACCAACTCTCTCTCTCCCATCAGTCTATCTCTCTTCTCAGTCTCAGTCTCTGTCTCTCTCTATATCTTCATCATTTTCTTCTCCTTTCTCTCTTCATTTCTTCTTATATATATAACTTTATGGGTCCTAAGAAAGCTTCCAAAGCATTACAAGACGAAATGGATATTGCAAATTTTAGGTCTGGTGAAACCTTTGACATCACAGAGTTAGCTGCTGAACCAATGGGCATTGATATTATGGAAAACATCAGAACTGCTGGTCTTCTGCCCTTATTCACTCTGGATCAACCTTTCTATTCACCACTTCTGGTTGATGAGTTCTTCTCTACTGCCAAATTCGTGGAATTACCAACTGATACTGAAGGGTTAGTGCGCTACAGGATACACACAGCTATTCAAAATGTTGAACTCACCATTTCTGCTGGCACAATCAAGCACGCTGTCAACTTCAACACTTCTGGCCCTCAAAGCATCGCTGGTAAAGCCAATTCTTATTCAGCCGCCGCACAAAACATTGTGACGCGCACTTACCTCAATATCCCCACTCTTGTGAATAACATCAAGAATGTTGAGATTAGGGATAGAGGAGATCTATTAGCACATATAGCGCATCTCGTTGACGCGCCATTGTGTTTAAATCGGGAAATGTGAATAGATTCACAGTGGAGCAGTGGGAATATACTGCGGTAGTTATGGGTAAGGCCAAGCTCAATTGGCCTCAGGTTCTGTTCAAAACTTTGTTAGACCAGATTGATAAATACAATAAGAACAAGAAGGAAGGGATGACTAAGTTCAAGACTCACTGTAGAATTCTCACAAAAATCTTCCTTACCTACCCAGCCCTTGCTCAATTTCTTGAAGAAAACCCAGTTTATAAGATATATGATGTACCAGTTTTTGGAAAAGATAACTTGGTGGTGAAAAGGCGCAGAAAGCGCATTGCGAAGCGTGCGCCTAGAGTTAAGGGTGCTCAGTTAGTTGATGAAGAAACTGAGTCAGACGAAGAAGCTGCAGATGGCGCAGCTACTGGGGTTGCACCTGGCGCTGGAACTAGCGCATGTCAAGATCGTGGCAAAGGGATTGCAACAGTTGAGCATGGAAGAAGACCTCCAAAGCTCCCTAGAACTGACCAAGATGATCTTCAGGCTGTAAAGCGCGCGCAAGAAGCTAGTTTGGCTGAAGCGCAGAAAAAGAGAGATGAAGACTATCAATTGAAGCAAGCCACTGAAATGGCTAAGGCAGAAAGGCGCAAAGGCGCAGGGTCTATCGCTGATGAACGCGCGCCTGCCCCTACTGCACCTCCAAAAAAGTCCACTCATGCGCCTGTACCACCTCCAAAACCAACTCTAGTTCCACTCTCTTCTCAACAACAGCAACTTAAAGATAAACTCTCTTTTGATTTATTTGGTGACTTAAGTGAGGAACATGTTGAGGGGGATCCTGAACCATTCAAGAGGCGCAAATCATCTACTGCACCTGTGGCTCCTGCGTCTCCTTTAACTACAGAAGAACCCACTTCAAGTGATGATTATATTCCATCTCCTAGACACACTTTTGATCATTCACCTATCAGGCGCTCCCCTACTCCTGCGCCTCAACCTTCTCCTGCGCCTACTCCTCCCAATCCTGATATGAGTATGGTACTTTCTCTACTTCAACAACTTCATGAAGGCCAAGCTCGAATTGAGTCTCAGTTTGAGCTTCATACTTCAATGTTAACCAATCAGGCAGATGAGATTGTTGCTATTAAGGGGGAGATTACGCGCATTGGCGCTGATATCAGAGACAAACATTTCCTAACCCCTCAGCAATGGAGCGATACAATAGCTCAAATGAATGACATGTTGAAAGACACACTTGCTGAACTTCGTGAAAGAATTAGCGCAGGGATCAAGCTCACTGATGGTCAAGCTTTTATTGATGCTATTAAGCAAGTTGAGACCAGTGTTGCTTCTGATATTAAGAAACTGCTTAACTTAGTCACTGGTGAAAGTGATAAGTTAGTGGGTATTATGGATAGGCTGAAGGAAATAAAGGATGAGTTGCAAAATGCTTCAGACGCGCACATGACCTTTGCGCCTTCAACAAGCGCAGAACATGGCGCGCCTCTTAACTCACGCTCCTTAATCTCTAAGTTGGACGTTTTGAAGGAGTTGATAGCAACGCACTTCAATGCCGCGCATTCAAGTTTTGATAAGCGCGCAGAAAGGACTTCAACTGACATTGTTTCCACACAAGCTGCTGTTGAAGCAAACATACAAGTGATTGCTGAAAACTTTTCTCAACAGCAAGCTATTACTCAACGCTCCATTGATGAGTATCAAGACATCAATGTTGGGCATCTACGATACATCAAATATGGTGTTCAAGAGACATTCACAAATGTTAACCGTGCTCTTTAACTTTCCAAACAAATTCAATGCTCGGTGGCGGAGATCGAAGAAGGTTTGAAGGAAGATGATACGCCTCCTCCCAACCCTTAGTTCTTTTCGTTTGTTTGTAAGTTGTTAAAATCTTTTGATGATTAGAACCTTTTGTTAGTGATTTAGTGCTTAAATGTTTTAGCACATCTTTTGTTTTTGTTCTGTTAAAAACTTATAATCAACTCTTATATTTTGAGTTTTAATGAGAACAAAGCATCATTATTTCTCTCAAACCTTGTTCACTCAAACTTCTTGTTTGTAGAACAATAAATGTTGTTTAAAATCATATGCATCATATTTGAACTGCTTCATATTTCATGCCTTGAGTTTAAACTTTGTTTAAACACATTTCAAAACCAAAACTCATACATTTTGAATGTGTTAAACTGTTGTTTCTATCTTTCCATTTGTAATGTTTTATCTTTATTGGAATAGATTAGAAATCTCTATCTTGGACTAGTGTGTGCATTAACTTGAGACATGATTTACCAATTTCATTTATTTGGACATGTTATTATCAAGTATAATGTTTATCCCTGATATAGTAGGTAATGGCATCAATCAAATGGGGGGAGATTGTTGGGTATGCCCACTTATATCTCAGTTTCAATGTAATAGGATTGATTAGATTTGATTGATCCATCACCTAAGTTTTTCTTCATGGACTTTAGACCCACATGTAAGAAGTATTTATACTTCATTTTTTTAGGTTGTCCATTGTAATAGAATAGGCTTGGAATAGGGCAAGAATGTCACGATTGAAGAAAATCACAATGTTGATTTAAGGCTCGCGCCATGCGCCTATAGCCTGCATCTATGCGCCTCATAGGCGCGCGCTATGCTACGCGCCCCAAATGGCTCTTGCGCCCTCTTTGATATTAAATCAACACTTGGTGATTCATTGAAGACTTAAAGATTAAAGAAATTCAAACTATGCAAATGATCCAACGGTGGTTAAATAACAAGTATGCACCCGCATCTAAGGATACCTGTCCATAACGGTCATATTTGTGTTATGTGTCTAAACGTCTATAAAGGACACATGCTCCACTCAATGAGCGACAGCACATCTGTCCTTTAACCTTATCCA
This sequence comes from Campanula takesimana, assembly GCA_026119855.1. Classification (NCBI taxonomy): domain Eukaryota; kingdom Viridiplantae; phylum Streptophyta; class Magnoliopsida; order Asterales; family Campanulaceae; genus Campanula; species Campanula takesimana. The sequence goes on along the minus strand of JAOWBW010002137.1, from coordinate 93,179 downwards.
CAAGGGATTTCCAACGGCTAGTTTTTGGATCTCTACTATAAATACCCCATAACTTCAAACGTTTTGAAGTTGCTAAGATATTCAGAATTTCTCTCTCAAGCATTTGTTGAAGATTTGAAGATTGCCTTTGATTTTCTAGAATTCTCAAAAACATCTTCATACCTTCATCCTTAGCCCAGATCCTCAAGCAAAAACACTTTAGTTTTATTGTGCTCTAAATCTCATAGATCTAAAGAGCCTTAAAACTAAGAACACACACACGCACCTCTTTGAGTTTGATCACTTAGATATTTCTTTAAGAGATACACCGGTTTTGTCTACGATTTGTTCTTTCATAAAATATTAGATCTTGAGTTAGTGTATAAGCTCAAACGTTGTAATTTGTAACACTCACTCATATTATAAGATCTCCATTAGAAATCCAAAACTAACCATCTTGGTAGAGGACATACATCATTTCCCGATCGAACCTCTCCAAATAGCGCGTATTAATTTCTTGTCATTTACTTTCAAGTTATTATCTTATCTCACTATTTTCTTGTTTATTCATTATAGATTGATTGAATTGAATTGTGTTGTGTTGGTTATATCATTTGCCTTAGTTTCTTTTTTCACTCACTTTGAGCCAAAATACTTAAAGTGTGTGTTGCGCCCCCTTTAATCATTTGCGCCTACTTTACTTAACTATTTCGCTGTGTATTTCACTCACTCACTTAGGCGCATTTCATAACGCTTATTTGATTAAGTGCACATTTGCCATTGAATTTTCAAGGGTACGAAAAGAATTTCAAAACAGCTATTCACCCCCCTCTAACTATTTTCCATACCCTTGTTGCCCTTTGGGACCAACAGATTTAATTACAAATAAAACAGCGTGGCGACTCTCAATTTTAATCACGCGTATTTACAGTGGCGACTCCGCTGGGGACTTGTTTTGAAAAAACCTTTTTTCAAACTTAAAAGGGTCTAACTTTCGTTACTTCATGATTTTGTGTGTTGTTTTTACTTCCCCGTGCACTCTTTTTCTTCAAAACTGCAAATAAGCTATTTTTTGGCGTTTTTGTAACCTTAGTCCGCACACATCCCTAGGCTCCGTCCGCCTATGTTTTAGCCGTACGGTTCCCCTTTTCTGGAAATCTGAACATGTGCGATTTTCTGCAATTCTAGTATTCATAGCATACTTTAAACATTCTAGATCTGTTCTGGTTGCGTTTGTCCCATGCTTAGATACTATTGCTATGTATTGGCATGCTATTATGCTTCTCTCATGCATTGCATTTCATTATAAAAATCGTATTCAAATTGCACACTACCACTAGTCCGTGTCATACTGCACACCCTACTCCGGATAATCCGCCGAGTGCACATATTTTGGCGATCCTGTCGCCTCTTTTTTCGTGGCACCCGGGTTATCTAACTCACCGTGTACGCTTGCGAGCGTTTGAGGTTGAACCTTGTCCGTGTCTAAACTATGCACCTTGACCGAGTTTAAGAACACTTGTCAAAACGGTTGTCTTAATCATCCTAACTGTCATCATTCAATTGTTTGTGAAACATTAAAATATAGCGAGGTAGGATTATTAATTTGAGATCTATGATCATCAAAATCAATAATCAAAGAATTCCTACGAAGAAAGTGTTTCTTCATCATCAAGCCTTGGATCTAGCAATCAATCAAGAAGGTGTACTTAAGTCCGTTCGACTTGTGGATACCGATAGACGGTGTTTGCTTTAGTACCTTAAAGTCCGTGTTCATGGATGCGATCTTCAAGGGTTAGTATTCTTTTATCTTGTATTTAATTTGATCAACATGGACGGATCCACTGGCTCATGTGTGTTTGATTTCATTTATTCCGCTGCGCATGGTGCATCAAAACTCAACACTACATTACAATAATTACCCCAAACATATTAAAACTAGTCTAAAGTACATGAAAATAACAGTTACAAGTATAGAAACTTCGGGAAATAAATAGTACAAATATCACCACATCAATGTAGGTCTACTCCTAGCTTTTTAAGGCCCAAAAATGCCACGACTGAATCAATAAGGACATCCCTGTCTTTTTATTTTTGATCCAGCAATAACCGATATCACTCACCTGATTTTTACCAAAAGCAAAACACATACCCTTTAAGTTAGTACACGTAAAGGAAAATTAAGAAGACTTGACCAATCTTTACATGACACGAATCAGTAGGGTACAACAACTAGATATTTATGGTAAGTTCGTGCGGGTGGGGGGAAAAGAGGGGGAGAAATCGCGTAAAGACTAAAGTGAAGAAAGTATGGGGTGAAAATACATAAATATGCCCCTAAACTTAGATTTTGGATACAGATATGCCCCTAACATCGATAATTGCCATCTTTGTCCCTAAACTCATTAAAAATGAAAGTATATTTGCCCTCCGTTAAAATTTCGTCAAAAATTTAATCATTTTGGGATCTAAACTGAATAAAAATGATTATAAAAGGCATAAGTTGTGAAGTATTAAACTATAGATTCTAAACGTTTATTAATAATAGTATTAAAAGATAAAATCAAAAAGTTAATTTACAAATAATACCCCTCTATCCTCTCAAGATTTATCAACTCTCTCTCTCTCTCTCTCTCACACACACACACACACACACCAGGTAAAACACACATAGAAATGGCCAGAATCGAAGTTGTGGCGGAGTACGGAACCAACAAACTGGATATGCCTACTCCGTTTTTCGATCAAAGACAAAAATTCAAATGTAACCAGAGTTGACGTGCTTAACAGAGGTAATTTTCCAGCAGAAGTACCATTGTCGTTGAGTTGACTAACAAGGTCGCGATCAAAAGATTTGAAAACAGCTTCTGCATAGGACGGTGGCTCGAGAAAGAAAGAGTCAGGGTTTTGGTGAGGTGTGGAAGTTAGGGGATGATCGAGACCAGCAAAAGGCAATGGAGATTCATCAAGTTGGAATTGGTTTGCTGTGGAGAAGAAAGGATTCCATAACTTCAGGCGAATAAGCGGGCTTGCTCGAATCCCTGATTTTTATAGTCCATCAACTTCGTTAGGTGGTGATTATGTGCTATTTTTGGAATAGAGAGTGAGGGAGAGACAGAGGTAAGGAGATTAGGAAAGGGACTAGGGTTTTCCGTTTATTGTTGGAGCAATTATCTCATATAAGGAATTAACTTGCCAATGCTTGACTATATAAAGATCTATGGCCACTCCTTCCATAGTCAATTAGTTTTGGGATGGAACCTCAGACTTTATCATGGTATCAGAGCTGGACATTTACACGTGCAAGCCCGAAAATTCGGCCCAAGATGATCTAGCCCCATGTCATCCAATTATATGTACACACGTAAGCCCAAAGTTCGGCTACGCGTGAGGGGGCGTGTTGGAGCAATTATCCCATATCGGGAATTAACTTGTCAATGCTTGACTATATAAAGATCCAGGGCCACACCTCCCGTAGCCAATTGGTTTTGGGATGGAACCTCAGACTTTATCATTCATCGCCACAACTCCGCTTCCGGCCATTAAATTATAAATATCTTAATTTAAAAAGAATATTTTTAATTCATAAAATAATTACTAAGAGATAACATTTTTTAAAAAATAAAATAAAATTTCCTTGCTATTTTTAAAATTAAATGAATTATTCCAAAAAATGTTTGCTAAAAAATCCTTACTTATTATCAAAATAATGTAAATAACTAAAAATATTTTATAATGATAAAAATATTCTTTTCCAAAGTTAAAAAATGTTATTGACTAACATGCAAAAAGATTAATAAGTGATGAATAAACATATACTCCCTCCGTCCCAGCAGAAGTGAGACTTCTTTCCCTTTTGGTCTGTCCCACCACAAGTGAGACTACTTAAAATGAAAATGTTTTAATATATTTATATTTCCACTCATTCTCTATCTTCATTTTCCACCACTCAATTTATTCAACCAACACTACTATTTACCACTCATTCTCCCTCTTCATTTTCTACCACACATATACTCATTTTTTCTTAATCTCCGTGCGGGACCTCTAGTCCTACTTTTGGTGGGACGAAGGGAGTATTCAACAAGTTCAACCCCTTAAATCACAGTTCACCCCTTCAACGTCGTTAATTTTTTGGCGAAAATATAACGGAGGGCAAATATACTTCCATTTTTGATGAGTTTAGGGGCAAGGATGACAATTATTGACATTAGAGACATATCTACATCGTAAGTATAAGTTCGGGGACATATTTATATTTACTCCCTCCCTCTCATTTCAAATTGCAAAACTTGCCAAAAAGGGTGTCCCAACTAAAATTGCAAAATCAAAAAATGGCAAGTTTTAACCCACTTGCACACTCACATCCATTAACTCACTAACTATTTTCTACCACACTTTCTCTCTCCCACTCAACTATCAACACTGACAACACATCACCTTTTTTTACTTTTTCCCTTAATCCTCGTGCCAACCTAGTATTTGCGATTTGAAATGGGAAGGACGAGTATGCATTTTCCCAACTAGCGGAGAAGAGTGTAAGTTAGGAATGAGCCGTGGTGCTATTTGAATCAACCACATTGCAGAAGATTAAACCCTTTTTCCCGTTCAAAACCTAAACCCTTTGTTTTTGTGTGGCGGCTGAAAAACACCTTCCCCGCTTTTCTCTGTCCTAGGGTTTCTCTCTATCCACACCAGACGAAACCCGCCTCCCTCAATCCTGTAAACCCCTTTCTCAAGGATTTCTTCCTCCGGTCGTCGTCGTCGTCGTCGTCGTCGTCGAGATCTATCTATCTATCTGAGCTCATGGCTGCCGTTGCTCCTCCCGCAGATCGTATCCTTTCTCTTTGTTTGTTTGTCTCTGCTGATCTGTTATCTATTGATCCCACACCCTTTCTCCCTTCTAGTTGATTGCACCTGCAATTTGATTTGAGATCTGATTATTTATGGTTTAATCTTCCAGCTTCAGCTCAAATTTTTATTTTTCAACTCTACTGTTTTTACTTTAATTTTGGTTTTCTATCTCCTTTCCGACCCAATTCCTTTATCTGATCTCTTTCACATGTTACTGTTGTGGTTTTGTGAATCAATAGCGGTTATAGCCTTTTAAGTTTTTTTTTTTTTTTTTTTTTTTTGCCTTTGATTGGTATTGTGCTCTAACTCTTCCTTCTGGTATTTGTATTTTAAATCTGTTTATATTCGAATTTTTTTATGTATAGTCACAAGTTAACGAATTTTTATCCCGTAGATTCAACTTCCTTTCTTTTTTAATTCTTATGTTTGCCTATTTTCCGATTTCTCAAAAACTATGATTTCCTTAACTGTTATTGCTTCAGAAGCTGCTGATTTACTGCAGAACCTATCTCTAGATTCTCAGAATAAGACTACGGAAATTCCTGAGCCTACCAAGAAGGTGACTTGCTCTTCTTTTTGTTTTCTTTGGCAATTATTGAACAGCCAACATGCTTGATTTTGCTGATTGCTATGTTTGAATTTCTTTGTAGCCTTCTGTTGATTCTATTGAAACTGGAAATGGCCAGATCCAGTCTTTTGATAGGTCATTGACACCCTTGCTGCCTGACTTTATGGATCCGACTATGTGCTACCTTCCCAATGGATATGCTTCTGCCTATTATTATGGAGGTGATTTGATTTTCTCTAAATGTTCCTATTATTCACGGTCTCAATGTAACTGGTTGTAATGTCAAAGTATATGGGTAAAACATGGAAAGTTCAACTTCTTGTAACAGTATTAGAAACTCACTGTATTATACTGCTGGTTTCTTGTACCTGACCTTACTACTTGTTATGGCTTAGGTTACGACGGGACCACTAATGAATGGGAGGACTATTCTAGATACGTAAATCCGGATGGAGTTGATATGTCACATGTAAGATACTGAAGCTTGGTGGTGCATTGTTATCTAAGCTTTAGTCTCTAATACAGTTATTTGTTAGTTGCAGGACTTCTTTACTCTTAAACTATAAGCTAGAATTTTAACAACTTAATTTGTATCTTTACCTGATTTTTTCTATATTAGTTAAAAAAAAATTCTAATGCTTGCTAACAGGGAGTTTATGGGGATATGTACCAAGGTTATGGGTATGCACCTTATGGTCCGTATTCACCTGCTGCATCTCCTGTTCCAGCAGTAGGGCATGATGGTCAGCTCTATGGAGCTCAGCACTACCAGTACCCGAGCCCCTATTTTCAGCCGATGACACCTACCAGCGGACCATTCTCTACACCTGCTGTTACCCCTCCAAAAGGTGAGATATCCACCTCTGCAGCCGCTGACCAAAAGCCTTTGTCTGTGGATACTGCTAAGGGAAATTCCAATGGCATTGCAAATGGTGGGAGTGTTAAGGGAAATAATGGCTCAGCTTATGTGAGGCCAACAACTTACCAGAACACATCCTTTAATGCGAATGGCTCCTATGGAAGTGGTGCACAAAATGCTTATCAGGATCCAAGATTTGGTTTTGATGGGGTCCGGTCACCAATTCCTTGGTTAGATGGCCCATTATTTTCTGATGGACAACATAGGCCTATTACAACCACCCCTATCAATTCATCCATGTCGAATGGGAATGGTGCTGCCTCAAGGAATCAGAATACCCGTCCTCATTCGCATATCATGGTATGTAAATCCCCCCCCCCCTTTTTCTAAAGAAGCTTGTCAATAGATTCATAATTGAGACATAATTTAAGAGTATTACTTCTTGGACTAAGTTATTTATTGGTCCTATTCTACTCATGGAATTCATTGATTTAATATTCTTCACCTCAAGCCTATGTATTTCTCAGCTGCTTGGAAATCTGGGAATTCTGACATTTGAAGACATTGTTTACAAATTGCAGGGCTTGCAGAATACTAGACCGCTGCCTGGCATGGGAGCAGCAAGTGGATACATGAATCGAATGTACCCCAACAAATTATACAGCCAGTATGGTAGTACTTACCGATCTGGTTACGGATATGGATCAAATGCTTATGATTCACGTAACAGTGGTCGTGGTTGGCTATCTGTTGATAGCAAGTACAAGCCCAGGGGCCGTGCCAATGGCTTCTATGGGTATGGTAATGAAAACATGGATGGCTTGAATGAGCTGAACCGGGGACCAAGAGCCAAGAGCTCCAAAAACCAAAAAGGCTTTACGCCTATAACTTTAGCTGTCAAGGGACAGAACATACCCTTGACGGCAACTGAAGAAGCTGATAAGGAGAAGGTGAGTGTGATTCCAGACAGAGGACAATACAACCGGGAAGATTTCCCTGTGACTTACACAGATGCTAAGTTCTATATTATTAAGTCATACAGTGAGGATGATGTACACAAGAGCGTAAAGTACAATGTTTGGGCCAGCACTCAGAATGGAAACAAGAAGCTTGATGCTGCCTACCAGGAAGCACAGCAGAAATCTGGAGAATGTCCAGTTTTTCTCTTCTTTTCTGTAAGCCTGTGCTACTTAAACTAGTTTGATATGACTTTTTTCTTGATAGTTTGTCGATTCCAATTCGCCTCGTGCATTTTGCCTCTCAGGTCAATACTAGTGGGCAATTTGTTGGTGTCGCGGAGATGGTTGGACCTGTTGATTTTGAGAAGAGCTTGGAATACTGGCAACAAGACAAATGGATTGGCTGTTTTCCTGTTAAGTGGCACATTGTGAAGGATTTACCCAACAGTTTATTGAAGCACATCACCCTTGAAAACAATGAGAATAAGCCTGTCACTAATAGCAGGGACACACAAGAGGTATTTGTTTCCTCTGGTATTTTTAATGTCGCTCATTCTTCTTTCTTGAAATAATTTGTTCAAATAATTTTCAGAATCTTGTTTGGTCAAGCAGGTTCTTGTATTATAGCTCAGTCTTCTTTCTTCCTTGAGATTTGTTTTATTAACTTTTTATTTTAATGCCAGGTGAAGCTGGAGCAAGGTTTGCAAATGCTTAAAATATTCAAGGAGCACACAAGCAAGCAAAGCATATTGGAGGACTTTGATTTCTACGAGGATAGACAGAAGAGAATTCAAGAGAAAAAGGCTAAGCAGCAGCAGTTCCAGAAGCAGGTATCTAATTTCTTCTCCCATTTTGGTGTTGGAATGGTGTATGCCCTTTCCTGGACCACACACACACACGAAATGACAGCCTCTTGTAGGACAAGGTTTCCCTTTTAATTGTGTTTAGTATTCTGTTTGTGGAATAGAATTGGCTAAAATTTACTTTATGCTTTATTCTGTTAGGTATGGGAAGGAAAGATAGCAAACGATGACAAAAGCAAAGATAGCCTAAAGGTGGAAGGAGTAGCTCAGAAAGCTGAGGAAATCAAGTTGCCATCTGCTCAGCTGAATGGCGATGCCAAGATTTTTGAGAAAGGGTCGGTTTTAAAAGCTGGAGATGTTAAAGCAGAAGGAGATGCAACCAAACCAGGTGTAGCCTCAGAGAAGAAAGTAGTAGTAAATGGGGTTGCAAATGGTTGCTAGGCCAAGTCATGTATATGGGCGGTGCTGTTGGCCAGGGAATATGCTTTCTCTAGTGTAGTATATATAGGGAGGGCGGACACCATCAGCTTTTGTTGTTTCTCTCTCCTCCTCAGAGATGTGCCGCCTGTCTTTGCTGCTGCCTGCTCCAACAAACTTTAAAGATGTCAAGAGCGCAAGTGTCTTGACCAGAGGGGTAGGCTTTTTTTTTGTTTTGGTAAATCAGAGCAAAGCCCCCCTTTTTTCTTGTGATGGGTCAGTCAACTACAGCTGTTTTATTAGACTTGCACCTCCTTGTGGGGGTTTGGGTTTTAGGTTTTCATTTCTATCTCAATTATAATTTTTTTTTCCAGTGTTAGTTCCCCATATGTTTCAATGGTTTCTGTTGATTGATGGTAATAGTACTAGTCTTGGTTTATTTCTCTTTTTTTTTTTAGTTGTTCCTTTTACATTATTGCTATGTGTCTAGAGGAGACAATCGTAGCTGATTATGGGTGGGGTGGAGGCCTATTCTTAATCAGTTGACTGAATCAACTGACTATAGTCAACAAAATCAAACACAATTAATTCTCTTTTTATGAAGTGAGATGTTAATGATTGGATACTAAGAAGGCTATTGACATTTTGAATCACTGCACTTTTCTCAAGCTCTGCTTTTAACCATCCATGTTTATATTTAGCAGTTTTAACCACACTGCATCAAAAACGTTTTTATAAAACCTAAATGGCCTAACGACATCCATTGTTAGAAAAACCTAACCTAACGAGACTTAACGATAATTAATTTGATCGTTGCATGGACATAATAACTAGACTAATGCATATTCCCATTCAACTCATCCTAGTTGTACTCCACCCATGAAACTTTTGATTTGTTTTTGTTTTAAACACTTAAAACCTTTTTCATGTGAAATGTGAAAATAAATTATTTATTTTTCTGAAAATTAAATAATGATTTAATTTTAAAACTTCCAAATTTTACTTTTTTTTTATTCAAATTAAATAATTATTAAATTATTATTTAACATTATTCATATATAATTATTGTAAACATTAATTAGTTAAAATATGTATATGCAAAATAAAATTAATAATATATAAATTAAATACATAAGTATTAAATTTTAATTTTGATACTTACCATTAGAGATAAAAATTTGGTACCTTATAAATAGTGCTTCAAAGGTATCAAATTTGATTTTGATACTTTTGCTTAACTCTCCCCCATTGGAGATGCCCTAATATTGGTAGTGAATGAAGGATTTCGAACCGCTCCACCCGCTCCACCCAATGGCTCCGATTAGAGCCACCTCATTGGATTTTGTGTTCGACGGATAAGATGTGTCTGAGCTCGGTAGGACCCAAAAAAAAATTGAAACCATCTTAGCCGCACAGATGATGAGCTCGCATATGTGGCCTTGATCGGAGCCGTTGGGTGGAGGGGTGGAGCTGAAATGGGTGGAGCGGTTCCGGGTCCGATGAATGAAGGATTTCGAACCAAAACGACTGTTGTTGTCATGCTCATATATATATATACATAACCCAAACCCTGTTATCTTTTTACTTGAGTCCGGCGATGTATACTAAAGAGTCCCCATTTGACTTTATCATCAACGCGGTTGCACTTTAAGCAAAAGCTTATTATCTTATGAAATTCTAAAACTTATTATTCGTTCATCATAAGAATACTATCAATATCAGCTTTTAGAATTTATGAAGATAATATATATATATATATATTATATATATATTTTTTTTTTTTTTGTCAAGGTTTAATCGGGTTGGTCATGAATGAGGGAGTAGAACTCAACTCAGCTTTATTACGAATAATGTTACACAACATGAATCCTTTTCCACCACTATACTACAGCATATAGCAGGTAAAATTTCTCAGAATGGATATTTCCTCCGTCCTCTTGTAACAATTTGCACCATTTTTCTATGAGAAAACCATATTGAAAGACCAATTTTAAACATTCATTTTGGGTCGAGGGAGTAACTAATTTATGACAAAGAGCTTTCCACTCTTTATCTAATATGCATTGCACGTATTAGATGCTATCAAAGCCCCAGTAATTTGACTTGCATTTACTCCCTCTATCTCATTTTATTTGGCTACTTTTGATTTTAATGGTCACCACAACTCAAGTGAACTTTGACCAAACATTAATGTCTATTAATCATTCTCAATACAATTATAAAAAGTATATACACGGTAATTTCATCGAGAGATTAATTCATGTCAATTCAAAAAAAAAAAAAAAAAAAAAAAAAAAACATCTCTTCTTCAAGTGTTTGGTACAAAATTACAAGAAACAACAACTCCCCTTGGTTTATCTCTTCTTCTTCAATACATGCATACCCATTCTACTGTCCCTCTAAAGACAATAACATTGCTTAGTTGAAAACAACCATCTGCAAGTGGTGTTTGGACCCAATAAGCCACAACCTATTGTTTTGACTTCTTCCATATTTACAGCCATCATCATCATCTTCAGCTCAAATAATCATCTTCCACAAGTCGAGTCAATTCAATCCTTCCTTCTCACACAATGTAACTCCAATCTGTCGCAGGTTAAAAAAAAAAAAAAAAAAGTGAGAAAGAAAATGCATGTACGTGAAATAAGCAAGATAGTTCATTCGTCATTACTATTACTACGTCCATCCCAAAATGAATGTCCTCTGACTAGGACGGAGGAATACATGGTTAAAATGATGTAAACAACCTAGTGACACCTTAAACATCAATTCTCACCATCACAGATCAAAGATATGAAAGAAAAAAAGAAGAAGAAGAAGAAAAAAAAAACATGATTTAACCTAAATCCTATACAGAGTTGTGTTTGACTGTTACCTATAGCATACCATCTGTACTTTTCTATAAGGGGGAAAAGAAGAAAGGGTGGGTGTTTTATTTTCTAGTATTTCCTTTTTTTTTTTTTTTTTTTTTGCTCATGAAGGAGGGATATAGCAGTAATACTATAAGAAGTTCTGTCAAAAAAATCATCCGAGCCCAAAGATCTAACCTAAATATCTTTCATACTACTGATAGGGGAGTTTCTTTGCCATATAACGCAAGCGTTTGCTGTACAAGACTTTTTTCTATTCCTTTCTTACCTTCATCCACTTGTGAAAAAATAAATATAGAAAAATCAGCTTATGCTAGCAATTATGTCCAAGGTAAACAAAACATCTGCATATGCATCAATCCTCAATCCTGATTACTATCTGGTAAATTAGTGTATCGATCAAAAAATCCTATCAGTTTTACACGAGCCAGATATGGAAGAAAACAATTGTCATACCACTGCTGATTTTTCCTGAACTCAGTAAGGACTGGATATATGTTCTCAAAGGCGGTGTATGTCTCATCTCTAACCTGAAAATGAGAGTAATGTTAACGAGAAATGCGAGAAAATGTACTCCCTCCGTTCCGGAAAGTTAATCCCACTTTTTTCGTTATTTGTTTGAATGAATTTTGAGCAATAATTTAGGTTACTTTTAATTATCCTAATGAAAATCTAAAACTTGTTATTGATACACCACTATAAATATTATCAATAACAAGTTCTGGAGTTTCACTAAGATAATTAAAAGTAGCCTTATTGCTTAAAATTTATTCAAACTAACAATGAAAAAGCGGGGACTAACTTTCGGAGACAAAGGGAGTATTCTACAATCAAATGCAGAGCGAATAGCCAGACCATCACCTTAGCTCCTGTAAGCACAATTTTTCCCGAGACAAATATAAGAAGAACGATTTTCGGTTGTTTCATTCGATAGATCAATCCAGGGAACAACTCTGGTTCATACTAAACCAAGAAAACAACCGATGATGAGAACAAAGAACTGAAGGTGGATTTAGCATGATATTCTTTAGAATGCTCCAAATACCAAACTAAACCACGCTTCCAAACCGTCAATATAATATATCTATCCGTTTATTTATTATTACCAATACCTTTATCTTAACCATTGGATTATGGTATAAATAGATTGCACAAAAAAAAAAATCCTCTCCCTCCATTCCCAATTATACAGCTAGTCTGGTAGTACTTACTGATACGGTTATGGATATGGATCTAATGCTTACAATATCACCTAGAGCTTGGCTTACGGTTGTGTTTCCAGCAACCTTTCTGATTCAAACATTTAACCAATTTAACTACTCCTAGTACAAAACTGAAACAAATCAATCAATGATCACTCACACTTGAAAAGGCACCATGGGAGTAGGCGAGGCCCTCAAGTCTGATTGGAAACTTAACATCGCATGAGCCAACTATATTCTGAATCTTGAAATCCTACAAGGCAAAGAAAAACAAAATGTCATATAACAAAATGAAAAGAGCTTAGCTCGTAAATGATTCAGAAAGTAACAGCGTCCATCATCCCACTGAGATTGAAAGGGGAGGAAGAGACAAAACCTTAAATTTGGCTGGGAAACCAAGTTTTTGTATAATTCGCGCATACTGCAAAAACCATAAGAAACACATATTTACGCAAACATTAACACAAGATATTGAGTTAGTTCTGCACATTATTGCAACGGTGAGACATCAAATTAAATACCTTTCGTGCTGCCAATTTTGACTGTTGTTCACTCTTGGCTCCAGTACAAACCTGAAGCAGCATAAGGAATCACAATAAATAAAGCATGTAACAAAATGAAAAAGAAAGGCAAGCAATGAAAAATGAGCATTGGAGAATGGGAGAGACGGCCACCTAATTAGCATCAGCGACAGTAATTATACATAAAATCTCTGAAAGTGCAGTATGATTAATTATGCAGGAATCCGACTGCATATTACCAATATACCACCAACTACAAACAATCAGCAAATATCTAAGTAACTTTTCACATTTGACCCTCCAAATTCTTCTAATCACAATCATCACAAGGGTAATTTACCATCAGCAAAATTCCCACTCTCACTGCATTCCAACATACAAAGCACACCACCTCCAAAAAAAAAGGCAACCCCAGCATCGCCTAGGGGTGGCAACTGGGATCTATATGGGCATCAATCAGGTATAATAATTGCATTTGCTAAAAAACAAAGAGTTTCATAAATAATTTTTGGCAATTTCAGTACAACATGTAAATGCAAATGTACTCAATAGTTAATACCTACCAGTACCACATATTCATAAATACCCAGTCAAAGATTGTTTCACATAAATTTCCTTTACACATATCACCCTTTTTGCTAGAAAAGAAGAAAGTTCTTTTTTATACTTTTTGCACCTTCAAAAAGTATATTAAGAGAGAGAAGCCTAGTGGTCTCTCCAACCAGCTTGGGCTCCTCTCTACTTGGACTCTTTCATACTCCCCACGAGCCAACTACCCCCAAAAATAATCATTCTTTTTCTACTTTCACTTTCTCTTATTCAAAACTTGTACGTATTTACTTTCAAAATTATATTTCAAAATCATTTTAAAAAATGTTAAATTTACGATAACATCTACAATAATAAATGAGAATTTTAAAATCAAAAGAAATGACTTATCTTGTGCTTCTACGGCTTATTACTACTCCCTCTCCAAAAATGAGTACCAAATTTTGAGACATTGTTCAGGAAAAGGGGGGAGGGGCGGAAGAAAGAGATTGGTACCCTGAAAGTAATTATTTTATTTATCCACTACGTCAGTTTGTCTTGCACCAAGTCTAACAGCTAATACTTTTTGACATCATTATTAGCGGGTAACAAATGAGTTCCTGGATGAAAACTTTATGTTGACCTCATTTGTTTATCCATTTACAATAGGGTACTCATATAATAACAACTCCGAATGATCATCTCTTACAGAAAGAGAAAACATTCAATAACATCTCCCACGCACTTCACATGGAGTCAGTAATGCTTCTAACAGAGCAGACTGTTGTTAACAAGCAGCACAGAGTCCTGATGAATATAGCATGAGAAGTTGAGTAAACTGAGACTGACAAACAATAAAGTGCAACAAAAAGATATGCTCTCACGCAAAACGACAGATAGTGGAGTTGATGCAAAGATAACACCTTAAACATATGCGAAAACCATATGCGCTTAAGCACCAAAACTAACAGTCAATAAGGTCAAGTCCAGCAATTGCAGCTTACAACTTTCAGATGTGTTACAGCAAGGAATCATCTCAATGGTATGGCAAAAGGAAACTTACCATCTTCCCAGAAGCAAATATTAAGGCCGTTGTTTTCGGTTCTCTTATCCGCATAATAACAGCAGCAAAACGCTGCATAGCAGAAAAAAGAAAGTGCATATTAGCCATCAGCACAATGAGTTGGCGGAAAATTATACTACTGCCCATTGCTATTGGGACAAACTATGTTCAATTTTTTCAGCAACAAAAAAAACACTTTCAAAATCGCATCAACTCTGAAGTTAAATCAGCTAATGCTTACTAAGCAGCTTTAAATACAAGATCACCTAATAAGCGCATTGTTCATTCCAAGCTCAGAGAGCTTCATAGCCAATTCACAAATGAATGAACAAAGGAATGATTGTTTGATACCAATAAGATAACTAGTGCAGAATACTGCATACTTTGGGATTGTATTCCGCATTACGAGCATGCAACGCAATGGACTTAAGCTCCAACTTGCAGTCCAGGTTAACTGTTGACACAATGTTCCTATAGGAGCAAAAGGTACGTCATCAGTATTATCATGGTAACCTAACACGATACTTTAACAGCATGTCATACATCTTAAGAATGTAATGAAGTTTCACATAATAAAGCTGATCAACCAGAAGGTAAAAATTCATCTAGCGATATAACAGTACAGTAGAATACTTTAAATAACAAAGCTGATCAACAACAAGGTAAAAGGGGAGAGCAGAAGCTTAAGGATGTTAACATGCCCCTACCCAAAAATGAATGTGCTCATAATGTTAGGTAACATATGGAACACGGTGCAATGTCTCCACCTTGGATACAGTTTCCACCGTTCTTAGTCAGGAAATAGATGATTGGGGATAATATCTTCATGACTTCTGCTTCATCCAACCAATAATTATTCTTTGTTTATACCACTTTGTCTTTTCCATTTTGTTACATGTCCATTGTAGGCAACAAATGCTTTACAAGCACGTAATAAGTATCTCCTCTTTTAACTCTTCCACAAATTGGTGCGCTTTCATATCTACAGACTTCAGCCACAAGTTCATAGCGAAGAAAACAAAGCAAACTTTGAGCAAAACAAAAGGCTCTCCTCTCTAGGGATGGCAACAATCTTGAATCCGTCCCAAACCCCATCGACCCGCCCCTAATGGGAAGGGTTTTCTCAAACCCGGCGGGTTTGAGATTGGCATAAACCTGCCCCGTTTAACCGGAACCCGCATAAATTATAGTTTTATTTATAATAATTTCCTACATATTGATACTATTTATGTTTAATCATGTAATATATTTGTTGTTTTTATCTACTATATAAGTTCTCTATTTTCATAAGAAACATTACTTCTTTAAAAAAATAAGTAGCCATTCCCTAAAAATGGTTTTTTTTTTAAGTTTTAGACTAAAAGGGGCGGGGCGGGGCGGGACGGGTACGGGTTTACAGGTTATGAGTAGGAGTACGTTTGGGAAATGCCGAACCCGTCCCAAACCTGCCCCGTTGCCATCCCTAGTCCTCTCAATTTAAAGTGACAAATTACTAAAATTAGAAGCCACTTCGTATTAAAATGTACTCCTTCCGTCCCAGCACAAGTAGGACTAGAGGAGTGGGCACAATATTTAAGAGAAAGTAGTGTATGTGTGGTAGAAAATGAAGAGAGAGAACGAGTGGGGTAAATAGTAGTGTTGGTTGAATATAAATATAATAAAACATTAGGGCAGTCTCAATTGTTTTGAGACGGCCTAAAAGGGAAAGAAGTCCTGCTTGTGCTGGGACAGTGGGAGTATAGGACATCATACTTTACTAGTTCATTCATAATGCCCTCCATTAACTACATGCAGAAACATAGTGTTCCGTAGATATCAAGATCTGCTTGTGTTCCCCAATCCCAACAAACAATGATCTCGCTGCACTCCGGAAATCAAATGAATGGTAAAAAAAATAAAAATAAAAAGATTGCTTCGTGTAACAATCAACAAAATACCAAGCACTTTCAAAATACAAGTGTCTAGCTAAACAGTATGAAAGAAAGACAAAGTCAATGATTCCTAATGGGAAACACCAGTTAGTCACTTAGTTGAATCATAGGTAACAAAACCAATTCATTTTATTTAGAATACTTGCTGCACGCGAGACTTGACTGAAATCAATCATCTCATACATGAACTCCAGCATATAGATATTTAACATATATGCACTCGCACACATCCCTGACCAAGTGGTTTTTTTTTTTTTGTTTTTTTTTTTTTGCAGATAGTGCAAAACAAACAATGTACACGTATTTCTATAAGATGTGTTTTGCAAAGTGTCAAGATGCAGGTGACTTAAGAGAGAGGTTAGGACTTACTGAAGAGTAGGAACGATCCCAGAAGGGTGCTTTGAGAGATCCACAGGTTGGCTCCCTCCCAGCACTTGTTCTGCCATCACTTAATACTACTTGTCTTTGTTTCCTTTCACCCTCCTCCCTCTTCAATTTTAATTTAATACAATGACAATCAATTGTTTCCCTATTTATCTCGTCAGTACAACCAACTAATTCAAAAACAACCAGAAAAGAACCCAATTCAGTTTTATAAAATATGTGTATTTACAACCTAGAGTAGAAATTCATTACTTCATTATTCAAGAGAAATAGAACAATTTGCCCAAATTTCATGAAAGGTCATTTAATCCATTAAGAAAATAAATACCCTTTTAAGCATAAAACTACTACCATAAATCATAGAGATGAGAGTAGATGATAAAAAAAATATTATTCGAT
This sequence comes from Campanula takesimana, assembly GCA_026119855.1. Lineage (NCBI taxonomy): Eukaryota > Viridiplantae > Streptophyta > Magnoliopsida > Asterales > Campanulaceae > Campanula > Campanula takesimana. The sequence continues at coordinate 75,842 of JAOWBW010002137.1, read as the reverse complement.
TATACACAAAATAACAGATTGATGGGTTACAGATGAGAGAAAAGGAGAAAAGATTGGAGATCTATCAAGAATTGACCTTGTTAGGTAAGATCATAAATTAGGGTTAGCGTTACACAGAAATTGAAGAGAAAGGGCTGATCTTAAATTAGGGTTAGAGTTAGTCGGAGATTGAAAATGAAGGGCGGGTAATAATTCGAAAGAGGATTTCTTTTATATGATGAGGAGATATGATTGTTGAAGAGAGGGACAATGAGCGCTTACTGAGAGGGTTTTGTTGAGGAGAGAGAGATCTCAAAGAGAGAGCTTTTGTATGTGTTGGTACTATGTGCGTCGCGGATTTGATCTTATCGGAGTAGGGGTGTTCCTGTCATTTTCCTTCTTTCCCGAAGGAACCCTCACATTCCTGTGACTAGACTTTAGTCTAAACATTGGGCAAATTGCACTGTTGCACCATTAGTTGGTTGCAATTGGAGATGGGTATTTCGGGCCCAAGCCCGCGGGTAACCCGTCGACCCGCAAGCCCGTAACCCGCGAGTCCGCCTATCATACCCGGCCCGCAAGCCCTTAAATGTTTACGGGCGGATCGGACCCTACAATTTGACCACGGGTCGGGCTTAAACCCGTGACCCGTAGGCCCGTCAAAAAGTCCGTGGCACCAATTTTCTTGAAATTTTTAAAACTTTTTTTCCTAAAATCCTAACTATAAATAAAATAAAGGATCAATATTTTATATTTTTTACACAAAAAAAATCTAAAATCCCTAAAAATTCTTTATCTTTCTAGTCATTGAAGAAAGAAAGTGAAATATTTCATATTTAATACTAAATTTATTTCACTATTAATTATACTATATATTTACTTAATTATTATAATATTTTAAATGGAGTATGTTTAATATTTTAATAATTTCATTCATTAAATTCTAAACTTGTTTTAATTTACTTTAATAATATACTAGTATTATTAGGTCATTTATATTTTTACTAAATTATAACTTAAGTTGTAAGTTCTTTACATTTTTAATATATTTTTTGTATTTTTCTTTATTTTCCCTGATTTCATTAAAAAAAACCTTAAAACCCGTTGGGTAAAACCCAAAGGGTTTAAGGGCGAGCCCAAACCCGTTTACCCGCGGGCTTGATTAAAAGAAGGCCGGGCTGGGTAGCCCTTGTGCCCATCTCCAGTTGCAATGTGGTAGTATAATGTACCAAAAATTGTAAATTGGAGTTTTATATTCAAGTGCGAAATTGGGCGGCCGCTAAAAAAATTTAACAATATTGACAGAAATATTAAAAAGTTTTTCAAAAATATTGCATTGGTGACGTTTAAAATTCAACAAGTTTCAATTGTTATAATTTTATTAAGAATAAAACTTATATGCGACCGTCTCACGGCGTGAGACGGGCCCAGTGCCCAGAATCCGGCTCACCCACAGCGCGCCACGCGTTTTTGTTAAAAAAAAAAAAAGAAGCCCCCAACAACTTTAAAATGTACTCTATCTTGAGATTTTGAAGTCCAAAAAAATTTAAAAATACCGGTGTGTTCGCCTGACGAATAAAACTAGATAAGTCATGATATGGTTTGATTTTTTATTTTTTTTAAAAAACCTACTTTTTAACACACACAAAAGTAGGTTACTCGTCTCCTGAGATGTAACACGTTTTAGGAAGAAAGTAACAGTTTGGTCTTAAAAAAGTAACACTTTATTGTAAGATGTAACAGCAGTTTCGCAAAATAATATAAATAGTTTTTGTGGTTAAAAAGGTAATAATTGAAGTGTAACACAGTGCATATATGATTCTAATATGCTATATAGATGAATGTAACAGTTTTATAGAGTAAATGATACTATCTATATATATAATATAAGAGAGTCTTTATGTGTTCCCACAATAAGCCACATGGAATTCTATGTCATAATTCCATGTGGCATTCTACTTAACCACATCCAATAAAATTGTGACAATTATGTTAAAATTGCATCATTGTTCAAATTTCAAAATGCCTAAAATATAGCAACAAAAAGTACATTTCATTTTAAGTCATTTAAGATAAATAATTGAATTATTCACTACATTTATTTAAATTATATACAATGAATTGACCCCATTTCCCCTCAACTTTAATCTAATTTAAATCAAGTGTTTCCTAATCCTAACTATTCAATTTTTAGTCATATCATTTTTCTATTCCGTTAGGTCAGTTTTAATTTGCTTAATTAAAAAAATTGCTTTAAATTAAAATATAAAATAAATAGCTAAGAAAAAAAAACAGCCCACACATTCAATATAAGAACCATATGTTATCATAATATTTGAATTTTAATAAGCTCCTTTCTATAAATAAGCAAACAAGTTATATAAAATATAAGTTTTTTTATCAAAATAACAATCCATACATTCAATATAAGAATCGTACGTTATCGAAAATTCAATAGCCTCAACTTACGGAATTGGAATTGTGTGACAAAAATCCCGCACAATTTGAAGTTCATATATTTTTTAATCTCAGTACTTAAAGATATATAATCCTATATGGCTAATCCCAACAATTTATTTTTTGAATTTGTGATTTGTAGGCTTTAAAAATATTTTGTGTCGACTTATAAAATGATATTTTATTCATCCAATAAAATTGTGCATCGATTTAGTCAATTTGACTAAATTAAGATTAAAAATCTATAAAGCTTAATCATTCTCATAATTTTTTATGTTTTTATAATGATGCACACAAATTAAAAGTTTTAGAATTTTATACGTATAAATGTAATTTCTATAATATTTTAACTTTAACTTTCAAATGCATGCATATTATTTAAAACTTTATTGCTTTCGCCGTAAAATAATGTTTATTTTCCATTTAGAGGACATTTTAATTTACTTTCCTTTTAAAAGTTAATGATGAAGATGAATAATATTTAGGAATGATTAGAAAATAGAAATACTTTTGTGGAAAAATATTTTAAAAATAAAAATACATCTTGGAACAAAAGGAAATGTAATTTTAATTGTCAATTTTATTCAAATAAACTTAAATAATCATTTTTTTAAAAAGATAGATATCATTAGCAAGTACGCGAATAAAAAGGATTGCACACCACAATAACTGAGGCTCATCTCAAACATGATGATTACTATACTAACAGAATGTGACATTCGCACTACAGCTACAAATGAACTTGTAAGGACCCGGATTTTTTTTTTTTTTATAATTATGACTAGTAAATAATAACTATAATAAATGGACTCATTTAAGTAGTGGGTTAAATAGTTAAAGAGTGGGCCAAGGTGTAATGAGCTCAAAATTGGGTTGGCCCGAATAAAATTAAATAAACCCAAGCCCAGTTAACAATTACCCAAAGTATAAAATCTTGAGTAGTGAAATTTTAGGTTTTTATTTTCATTAATCAAAACAACACAAACACAAAAAAACCCTAATCTCTATACTAGGCGGCCGAACCAAGAGGGAGGAGGAAGAAGAGATTCGCCATTGTTTTTGAAGTGTAATCCGATTAATTTCAAAGTAATGTCAAACCTCACATTCTAAAATTTATTTCATTGATTTTGGTTGAGTAAAACTTAAACTATGCATGTTTAAAAGAAAATAATCATTAGGGTTGCATGCTAGTAATTGAGTATGGAGAATTTAATTGCTAAAAGCTTAGATTCAAGGCTTTAATAAAATGATAATCTCCATGTTAATTTATTATCAAGATTGATTTTATGATAATGATTTTAATGGATTAATACTCTACAATGTGTGGGGATTGAACCAATATGAGATTGAGGCTAATTAGGGTTTAACAAAAAGGAGGAAAATATTGGGTTTACACCCATAAGGGTTCGGCCGAATGGCCTTGAGATGGGGGAAAATTCTTTTGTTGATTTTAGTGATTATCGTTATTAATTTATGAATAAAATTGATGGTTGGGAATTTTAGAAAAAATTAAAGAACAAGAAAAATTAACCAAATCAATGAATATGGAGGATATGGGATTCGGCTATGGCCATATAGAGTGAGTGTTGATTCTTAATTAAAAAAAAATTGTTAAGAATTGGGACGGAAAAGTTAGTATTTTAGTTAGATTTATAACGGAAAGAAAATATAAACTTTAAAAGAGTTGTTGGAAAGTTAGAAAACTAACTTGAAAGAATATAATATGTACTTGGAAAACCTTGAAAGTTAGAAAGTTAACGGAAAGGAGGAAGATTAAAAGATTTCAGTTAGTTTCCTAACGGAAAAGGATTAAACTGAAAAAGTTAAAGTTAAAAGGAATAAAAAGGAGACCTTGAGGTTAAAGGGGTCCAAGTGGTTAAAAAGAAACTTGGGGGACCTTTACGAACAAAACCAAAGTCAAGGGACCTTCATGCAATTAAACTAAAGTTGAAGGATCAAATCGTAATTAATCCAAAGTTAAAGGACCAATTGGTAATTAATCCAAAGTTGAAGGACCAATTTGCAATTAACCCAAAGTTGAGGGACCAAGTTGCAATTAACCCAAAGTTGAGGGATCAAATTGTAATTAAACCAAAGTTGGAGGACTTAATTACAATAATATTAAAGTTAAAGGACTGACTCGCAAATCAAAGTCAGAACCCGAAACGTAAGTAAAAGAGTAACGAAATAAAGAAGTAGAAACACACCTCTCAGTTAACTAAGTAGAAGTAGTTAACAATGTTGAGAGTACTAAAGTAAACTATTCAATGCCTTGTAGATTCGTACGAGGAGAACTCGGCAGGGAAAAGCAATCAAGGTAAGGGATTACGTTCCTTTTGTCCTTGCATTCTTGTTCAATTGGAATTCAGAATTTTATTCTCAGAGTAGCTATCGTTATGGCTAGATAGCATTTGAATGATCCTGCGATAAGTAAAAACGTTATTTGAAGTTATCCCTATTTGGTGATGTCCCCTTTGGTCACTAAATATCATTGAATTGAGACTTGTTATGCATACCTGTACCTTCGTATGCTTTCCTACTCTAGCCCTAGAAGTGAATACTAGTGGCTTGGAACACCTTTTCAGAAAGGAGGCGTGTCGTCCCTGAAAAGGACGATTTATCCTGTAAAGGATATTAGTCTTGAAAGAGACTATCTTAAGTTAAGGGATTGCATGAGTGATCACATGCCTTCTCTCAAGAACTGTCTGATTACAAGGATAGTTCTCGACCCCGAGCATGTATGTGTGGATACCATACACGTTACGACCCGCACGAATTAGCTTGATGAAGCTAAGTGCATTATCTGTACCTTTGACATTGAGGTTACAATGTACGTATGGAATTGACGAAAACTTTTATAACACTCTTGAATTGTAGAGCCATAATTCTTAAATGAATTTATCAAGTATGATGTTGACTGTGTCGAATTCCCAGTCGAATTTTATAAGTTAAGATTATCCTATCGTCGAAATTTGATCTTGGGAGTGTTTGTTCTGGTCGTCTCTCCTTAGTAACCGGAGAGGCCGCGTGAACTTACTGAGCATTCGTTCGCTCACCCCTTCTCTATAAACTTTCTTTTCAGGATCAAGATAGGAGGAGAAGGAGAGTAACCGCGAGGGAAGCGGTGTTTGAAGATTTTAGTTGAATTTAAGAACATTCATTGTTTTCAATTTTGAGTTGTAAGTACTATTATGGTTGGGATGATTTCTACCAAGACAGGTTTATTTTGTTTTATTGCTTCCGCATTGATGATTATTTATGATGTAATGAGGGTTTAGTTTATGGATCCCACTTCAATTATTATTATTCAAGGATTTTTAGTGCCATTAAATGCTCATTAAATGTATGGAAAGTTAGGGGTGTTACAGAACTACTCTATTCTGTTGGGATCGCTCACCAACAAGATAAATCGCAATAAGAGATAACAAAATACCCACGCACACAAAACAAGAACAAGACACAAGATTTAACGTGGTTCAACCCAACATCAATGGGCTACGTCCACACCGATCAACTTTTCACTATAATATCATGGAATTACAAGATGACGAGTTTTCTTCAAGAAACTCGCAAAGACTCACTACTCTCTCAAATTGGTATTACAAGAATGGAGGTATCTCTCCTTCTCAACATTCTTGAAAATACACACAAAGAACCCTTAAAAAAAACCAATATTGGTGAAGCCTATTTGTATGAGGGAGGCACACCCAGTAATCCCTCTTCCTCACATTCTCCCCTAAGGGAAGCCCCTCTTGGCACCACCAAGGCACACACAAAATAATAGCCCTCACACCCTTTATAAAGGCTTCAAATAAAACTCTTTCCTAGTACAATAAGGAATCCTTGTCCTACACTCATAAGGACTCACAAATTCCTCTCCTACTTGCATTAGGAAACAATCTTCTCACTTCTTGTCCAATTAGGAAATAAATTCATACGCATGATTTTCACAATCCAATTTGGATTAGAATTTGAGCCAAAATCCAAACATATTCGTCCCAAACTAATCGTTACTAAAAGCGAATGCACGGGGATTAAGAAAATATGTTGGAAAAGCAAATATTGTGAGTGAGTAGGAGAAACAAAATAAGTTAGTGGATAGTTGTTGTGAGTGAGTAGGAGAGATAAAATTGCACATTTTGGGTAAGTAGCAATTAGTATGAGACGCCCAAATTGGTAATAAGTAGCGATTAGTTTGGTACGAGGAAGTATTAGAAGAAAATGAAGATTTTCAAAAAGCCACTAAAATCCAAATAATCACTTCCTCTTCCTCCGATCCCTTGTGTTTAGCCCAAAAAAAAAAACTTCATAATATTCTATAGTCTCTCATTTATTAATATTTATTGTCTCTTACTAAGCACCAATGTTCAAACCACTCCCCCCAACCAAAGAAATTAGAGTTAATAAATAGATCTAAAAAATGTTCGCGGCAGGTAAGACGAGTGAGAAGGAAGGAGCATGAGACAAAAATTGGAAGGGGAAGGAAGAAGAAGAAACAGTAGTAAAGGTTTTTCAGAATTTTAAAAATTATGACTTCAAATTGAGACACGCTATTCTCACATATATTAACAAAGATGTAACAACCATCACATAAAATCCGTAGTTCATATGAAGGAAAGAAACTTGATTTTCAGTCGAATGGAGATTTTTTTTTCTTTTTTCTATTTGTTAGTGGTGGTGGAGGGAGGACAAACGGAGAGAAACTTAATTTATGCATTTTCTGTATTCATTTACTCTATATTTTTTAAGTAATTTTTATGCACCGTCGATTATCGACGGGCTACTACCTAGTTTTTCTTTTAAAAAAAATAGTAAAAATTCATGTATATAATCGGTTTTGCATTTCAATTGAATGTAAAACCCTAAAAAAGTGTTGCAATTGAGAAAAAAAAGTTACATTCATTTATTATAAAATGTAACATTAGTTTAGTTGTCAATTTTATGTTATCTTCAATCTATTTCAGAAAAATTGTGATACATTTTTGAAAAAAAAATGTTACATATGAGGAAAATGTGTTACATTTCTTTATAAAAAGTGTTACTTTTGCTGGCGAGCAAAAAATGGCAGGGAAAAAAAAGTTGGAGGTCAAAAAAAATAAATAAAAAATGTGTGGCTCATCTTGGCTGGCTAGGCGGCTCGGCTCGCCTTGGTTGTGAGCCGTCTCACAGGAGTCCGCCTCTTTTGTTAATTACTTATACACCCTCACTTGGTCAGGTCATTAAAAGAAAAAAGAAAAAAGAAAAAGAATAAGAAATAAGAATAAGAATAGAAGCATCATTTTCACTCATTTTCCATTTTATTTAAATCTATTATATTAATTATCTTCTTCCTTGATTTAAGTTTTGTAAAATTCTAATTTTGCATTTGTTAATTGTCAATTTGACAATCAATAAATGCAAAATTAGGATTACTTTCTAGATTTTTTTTTTTGCACAAAATCTTGGGAAAAACGCGTTTTTCCTAACTCACTGGAAAAACCTGTTTAAAAAAAAACGCGGCGGTATTTTTGTAAATACATGGAACTTCTTTAAAAAACGCGTGGTGACATTTTTGTAAATAATCGAAAGTTCTCAACGGTTCTGGATATCAATATAAAACCTTCTGGATATGAGATTGATAGTCAGAACCTGTGAAAGTGATAGCCAGAAGAGTCATCTATATCTATACTATATTAATAACAAGAAAGTCATTTTCCATCCCAAAAATGTCACTATCAAAGGCAAAAGTGTAATCTCAACTAAACAAGGACAAATATGTCACTATCTTTAATTTGGTACAAGTAGTCAACTTTGCATGTAAATTGATTTTTATATGGTACTTTTTAAATCTTTTATTTAGTAAAAATATTTAATTTTGATCAATATGTAGTGAAAAATTACTAATAGATGCGGACATCAAGGCTTTGAAGTTTGTTGGGTATGCCCACTTAATCTCAGTTCTTAATGTATAGATTTGATTGATCTATCACTTAAGTTTTATTTTATAGACTTTAGACTCATATGTAAGAAGTATTTATACTTCATTTTTTAGATAATCCATTTAAATAGAATAGGCTTAGAGATACGACAACAATATCAAGAAAATCAAGAAGGCATAACTTTACGTGCCTCTGCGCCTCAGCCATACGCGTCTATGCGCCTATAAGCGCGTGCACATGGTTGTGCGCCTAGTGAAGACATCTGTCCACAACGGTCATATTGATGTTATGTGTCTAACGGCTATAAAAGGACACGTGCTCCTATCAACGAGCTCCAACACATCTGTTCTTGATCTTATCCACAAGAATTCCAACGGCTAGTTTTCAAGAGCTCACCTATTGTAGACACCCCGCCTTGGACCTCTCATGCCCCGATTGCATACACAGTCTTTGTTTTCTTCCTCTTTTCTGTTAACTTTTGTTATTTTTTGTTAACTTTCGTTACTTTCCGTTAAGTTCTTGACTTCCTCCGTTAGTCTTGGACTTAACTAAGTAACAGAGTCAATCTTGAGTCTTTGTTTACTTTGTTTTTTTTTTTGACTTTCGTGGTGTTCGTTAAGTTTCTGACTGGTTTCGTTAGTTTCAGGCTTAACTGCATAACGAGGTTAACTTTTGGGCTAAAATATGGATTTTCTGAAGGTGAGACGTGTGCGCATTTGCCTCCTTTGTGGGAGGCCTGCGCTTCCCATAGGGGGGGGTGGGACGTGCGCGCCTCCCGCTTCCAGAATATCAGATTTTTCAAAAGGGGATTCGAAATTGAAGGAAAACTTGTGATGCCCGAATGCATGTCCAAACAAAAGTTGGACACGGATCAACATCGGCCTTTAATAAACCCTCACACGGTAAGAATTTGGCTTTGAAAACACGATCAAGTGATGCATTTGAGTCGGCAGTAAATGCGCAACCAAGCATCTCAAGCATTGAACCAAGAAACAATATTAACATCATTCGTAGGCTCTCACATAGGAGAGAAGACAAAGGTTCCCAACAAAGGGGAAGATACAAAAGGTCGCAACAAAGGGGAGAAGGCATAATAATAAAACGAGAAGTAGGCAACTTATTCAACATAAAAGAACAACAAAACAACACAAAAACAAATCTAGAAATAAATCCTAATTTTGCATTTATTAATTGTCAAATTGACAACTAATAAATGCAAAATTAGAATTTTACTATAAAATTAAATCAAGGAAGAAGAATTGATAGTACCGGAATTAATTGATATTGAAAATGAAGAATGACTTGATAATGGAAGATATCGCAAAAGATTTAGGGTTTGAAATTAGAAATTGAGGGAAGAAGACGAGGAGCAGTTGGCAATTTCAGTTTTTAATATGAAATTTAATTTAAACATGGAGTATTAGAGATTAAATTGAATTTAAAGTGTTGCATAGTACATTATTTAAATTAAATGATCATGCAAAAATTTTCAATACCGGAGGTGTCTGAAAACGGTAATGGAGGTGCTCAGTCTCTCTCAAGCAACTAACCATGAAGAAAAGTTTATACTAATATCAAAGGAGCAAAACACATGATTAAAATGCAGCAACATCCCCTCCCTCCCCAAAACAAAAATAAAGGCCTGCTAAAAAAAAGCATATCTCTTCCTTGTTGCTAAATCCTTAGCCTAGTTCAGACTATATACAATTGGCTCAAGAGTTCCGCTATCAGTGAAAGAAAGCAACCTCCATCCCTTAATCAAGCATATGAATGAATGCAAAACCAACCATTAAAATTCATGTTCCTCTACAACTCTGCACAGAAAACAAAGTCGATAATTAATAAATGCAACCTGATTTCCCTTTTCCGCACAGAAAATGATGTGGAGCCTATGTGGTCGATGCCATCCATTCCTTCAAGCGTTTCTTAAAGCATCCATGAGAATTTTAGTTGCTAGTAAGTTTCTGATCGTTTTACAGAGTAAGCTTCCGATGTTAGCATATAAAAAAAAGCACTCCCTCCATCCCGGAAAGATAGTACTCTTTGACTTCTATGGTCAACTCAAATGAACTTTAACCAAAACGAAAGTTATGATCAAATTTCAATTGAGTTGACCATGAAAGTTAAAGTGGGAGTATCTTTCCAAGGCGGAAGGAGTACCAAGTGCGTTGCCTTATACGCAACAAAGCTTTAGAATTCAATTTAATTGCTAGTTGCTCTTCAATTCCCCCTTGCACTATATCAAGCTAAGATAAATGCCCTAGTAAGAAGAAACGTACACTTGCGTGCTCATATTTTTCACTCATATTTTGCTGTTTTACATTTGCTGTATGTATATCACCATGCTATAGTCGCGGAGCCAGGATGTTTCCAAAAGGGCAGTAAAAAAAAAAATTCACTAACTAAACGGGGCAAAAAAAGATTTAGTGCATTTTTTTCTTTACACGAACGGGGTAAGTTTCAATAAATTACACTAAAACCCCTAAATTCTTAATTACTTGCACAAGTAAAGATTATTTTAATCAAATGGGGCAGTTGGCCCGATTTTCAATGCGGCTCCACCTTTGCCATGTACATTTCAAGAAAATCTTTTACCCACATTATATGCACGACCCTTCTATTTGTGAATTTTGTAGTCTCTTTCAGACTAAGGGGGTGTTTGATGTATTAAGCACTTGATGCTTAATACATTGCAAAGGTAATATGGAAGTAGGTTGCCTCTAATAACATTAAGCACTAGATGCCGAAAGTTCCGTGAGCCTCTTAACGATTGAGAATCAAAATCGTTTCTTGACCAATAAGAGGCTCATGGAACTTTCGGCGTCTAGAGCTCAATGTTATCAAAGGCAACCTACTTCCAAATTACCTTTGCAATGTATCAAGCATCAAGCACCAAGTGCTTAATACGTCAAACACCCCCTAAATCTACTTGTCCCTCTAATTTTGCGAGTTGTATTCTTAAGACCTCAAAAATGGCTACCAAATTACAAGACATGAAAGGGACCAAACAAGAGCTGTGCATGGTAGGAAAGGGCTAGGACAGAAACACCCCCCCCTCCTTTCAAAAAAAAAAAAAAAAAACAAATAAATAAATGTCTCCTCCCACTTCCAACTAGATGACCGCCCCTACTGCTCCTCTCCATAATAAGAAAAACGGAAAGTAAGGAAAGAGGAAAGATAAAAACTCACTCACTTCATTATAAAGAGATGATATAATGTAACCTCAAATACCGTGTTTCAATTGAGTGAACTTATTAGTGAGTACTCCCTCCGTCCCAATATACTAGTAGTTCTAGAGTTTTTCAGACATATTAAGAAATGCAATCAATACATACTTAATAGACTAAATTACCCTTGAAAAATTTCGAGTGCCTAGGTAATTAAATGTTTTTACTATGACAATTTCATAATCATAAATGAGGGTATAATTGGTAAACAAGGGTAAATATTTCTAGATAATAGCAAAACAACAACTATTTTGGGACAAATTTGAACTCCTTAAAATACAAGTATTTTGGGACGGAGGCCGTAATAGTGAAGGTGGAGCATCCCTACATTAATTTAATCTATTGTTATTAGAGCTACTATAGGAGACCAGATAAATAAACGTAACATCCAGATATAACATGAAAACCACAAATATCATAATCTATACAAAGAAAGAAAAAGAGAAATTAAGGACCATACCACTGCGGATTCTTTCTGAATTCAGAAAGAACTGGGTATATATTCTCAAAGGCGGTGTATGTCTCATCTCTAACCTGAAAAACAAACGGACCATATACATTTGTAAACTTATCCAGGAATGGCACATATAACAAAACATTGAGAAAAAAAAAAGTTCTGCCATTACCTTTGCTCCAGTAATAACAATTTTCCCAGAAACAAAGATGAGCAAAACAACTTTGGTTGTTTCATACGATAAATCAATCCAGGAAAAATTTCTGGTTCGTACTATATCAATGAAAACAAACATTTAGTACAAAAGAACAGAGCAGTAATATCATGAACAACTTGTCATAAAAAAGAAAAAAATAACTTGTATCTTAGCACTCATAACACCACAAACTATCGGACACATAATTTCATCCATTTTTTTTTGAAACAGTTGATGCCTAGATAGAAAAAATCTATCGTGCTGACCAAATTAGGTTGATATGAGGTCAAGTGTGGTTGGTTTGAGTTTATAATTTTTCTGTGACAATCAGCAGATCTCAGGAACAACGTAAAATATACACATAAAGACATGAATTGAAATATCTTAGGCTTCCTTTATGTACTAATTCATAAAATTTCCACCCTTGTTTACTACTCCCTCCATCCTGTAGTAATGTCGTACTTTCCTTTTAGTCCATCCCAAAATAAATGTCGCATTTCTAAATAAAGAAATAATGTTAATGCAATCTTGTTATGGCACAAGCACTATATACTATATAGATAAGTAAAGCACATTCCTTAATGACATTGACAAGTCAAATGCAACATTTATTTGGGACGGAGGGAGTACTATTTACAGGATCTCGTATTTATCGAACCAAGTAATTACAGAGAAGCAGAAGACAGAATAAAAACTGACACTTGAAAAAGCACCATGGGTATAGGCAAGGCCCTCAAGTCTAATGGGAAATTTGACATCACACGATCCAACTATGTTCTGGATCTTGAAATCCTGCAGCACATCAAAGAAATAAATGCAGTAAAACAACAAAAGTTAAAATAGAGAAAGATCACGTAATACAACCCTGTGATGTGATACAATGTGACTAACACGTGAGAAGAAGAGTAATGTATATACAGAGGTTAAAGAGAGTTCTATAGGAATGAATTACCTTAAATTTGGCAGGAAATCCGAGTTTTTGAACAATCCGTGCATACTGACAAACCAAAATAGTTCGTAAGAATAAACAACAAAAGGAAAAATGGTTATGAACAGTAGCACTATATGCCCTCTTAGATTCAAACTTTTACAATGATCTATCAGTCCTCTAAAAATATACAAGTGGCGAAATATTACACAATATATATGAATTTAAAGTCTGCCAATACCTTCCGTGCTGCCAATTTTGACTGTTGTTCACTCTTGGCTCCCGTACAAACCTGAAAATAGGGAAAATAGCAACGTACACAAGAGTTTTACAACAAATAATAGAAACTTTCCTATCCAAGCCATAACTTTAAGCCCAACCCCCTGCATCCCATGGGATCATGCACGAAATGCAAGAACAGAGCTACCCTTAAGCAAGTGGAAGAAGAAAAGACATTGCTAAAGTTCATAACATAACATTTCATCGGTTAATATTACATGCAATTTCAATTGAAACTGATTATTCTGATTTACTAAAACCAATAAAGGAGGATTGTAATACCTTCTTAAAGTATATGGCCATTAGCTTATACTCCCTCTGGAATGGTGTTCCCTCTTTTTTGGTGTTACTAAGAACATAATTTGAGCAATAATTTTAGATTAATTAAATTATCCTAATGAAAATCTTAAAGTTGTTATTGATAGTATATGTTGATGTCATGTTCCCTCTTTATTTTGTTGTTACTATAAACATTCTTTGAGCAATAATTTTAGGTTTAATTAAATTATCTTAATGAAAACCTAAACTTATTGATAGTATTTATGTTGATGTATCGGTAACAAGTTTTAAATTTTCATTAGGATAAGTTTATTCGTAGTAACAACAAAAAAATAGGGAACATCATTCCGGACAAAGGGAGTATAATGAAGAAAAGGTATACAAACTAGGATCTGCAACCTACAACTTAAGGCACAAGACAAATATATACTCCCTCCGTCCCAAAGTCCAAAATGAACCAAATGAGATTTATCTTTGTATGGAGAATTAATAAGTGTCTGAGATAAGGAGAAACTCACCATCTTTCCAGAAGCAAAAATCAATGCTGTTGTTTTTGGTTCTCTTATCCTCATAATTACAGCAGCAAAACGCTGAAATACATTAGAAACAAGAAGTATTCATCAATGGGAAATACAATGTATTATAAATACTTTCATATGGGAAAGAGAGTGATAAGCTTCTTCGTTTTTAACGTCACGTAAACATAAGAAGTTAGGGGATTGTATCAGCAAGCACCTTCGAGTAATTAGATTGGGTCAATAACAATGAAATGAGCATTGTGCAGACATGAGTTGTTGTAATCTAATAGTTGCCTGAGCAATATAAAAGCTTTCTGTTGTTAAACTTTGGTCCTTCCTAGTGTATCCTAACATAGGAAAATAGATGTATACTGAAATCTCCAAACAAAGGGTAAAACCTCCCCAAAGTAAGAATAATATCTCATTTTTATTCAATACTTGATAGAGATAGAGGTGAAGTGAATGAACAATCTTGAAAGAAAAACAAAAATAAGAAGTAAGAGTTGTTGAAGATAATGAGGGAGTAGTAGAAAGAGCAACATACTACCTTTGGATTATATTCAGCGTTACGGGCTTGAAGGGCAATATCTTTAAGTTTCAATTGGCAGTCGAGATTGACAGTAGATACAATGTTCCTAGACAAAAGCGAGACTCAGGAAAAGTAAGTAATGAATTTGGAGCTTTAGTAAAACTAAAATATGAAATCCATGTTGAGGAGTATTAGGTTTATACGGAGACTTACTGGAGAGTAGGAACAATTCCAGATGGATGTTTGGATAGATCAACAGGTTGAGTGTGTTCTGAGACTTGATACGCCATGGGTATGTATGTATGTATGTATGTATAGATGTCCCCTTTTTCTTTTTCTTAAGAAAATGAAAACTGATAGTATCAAGTGTTAGGGATACAGACTAAAAAGGGCCAACTTGACTTGATTGAAACAAACGAAAGTAAATCAAATGAGTGAGTTTCACAAAATCTTAATTTACAATGATTTGATTGTATTGAATTGACAAGTAGGATTTCGTTTGTGGCCCTAGTATTAATAATGGAGAGCAGGACATACATAATCCAATTCCAAACAACGGGTGCATAGAATAACTCAACTTTCTGTCATAACAACATTATCAAAACCAACTTACAAGTAAATGTTTGAATTACTGTACTAGGGATTCAAAAATGGAGGATTTGATCGTCGGAGCAGGAGACCCAAGGTGCCCTAGTCAACTCTATAGTAGTACTGTATTTGTTTTTATTTACACATTCACCCCTTTTACTTTCTAACTTATCGTTTTCGTCTCCCTCGAAATTGCAATTGGAATAAGCAAGGGTCAAAAGCAAGGGCTTCATTCATTCCCCTCGCTCTCTCTCCATTGCCGCCATTGTTAGGGTTTGCAAAAGAAGATGAGGCCGATATTGATGAAAGGGCACGAGAGGCCCCTTACGTTTCTCAAGTACAACCGTGAAGGGGATCTTCTCTTCTCTTGCGCCAAGGACCACACCCCTACAGTCTGGTTCGCTGACAACGGCGAGCGCCTCGGCACCTACCGCGGCCACAACGGCGCCGTTTGGTGCTGTGACGTCTCTCGAGATTCTTCCATGCTCATTACTGGCAGCGCCGACCAGTCCGCCAAGCTCTGGGACGTGGAGACTGGCACCCAGCTCTTTTCCTTCAATTTCGAATCCCCTGCCAGGGCTGTCGATTTCTCTGTCGGTGATAAGCTCGCCGTCATCACCACCGACCCCTTCATGGGACTTCCTTCTGCCATTCACGTCAAACGCATCTCCTCCGATCCCGACGACCGTCCGTGCTCTTTTTCTTTCGACCTAGTTCTTTTTTATTGTCATGATTATTTAATTTATATGTGCCAATTCAATGTTTTGCAGAGATTGGTGAATCTGCCCTCATACTTAAGGCCCCCAGGGTAGAATCAACAGGGCTGTTTGGGGTCCTCTTAACAAGACTATCATCAGTGCTGGTGAAGATGCCATCATTCGCATTTGGGACTCAGAGGTACTTTACTCTCTCCCTCCTTGTCATTTGCTCTTTTTGTTGCTCATACATCACCATATATTTGCTTCTTGGTTTGTCCTCGATTATTTTATCATCTTTTTGAACAATTTACATTCCGTGCAAAAAAGTATGAGTTGCGAAAGACAATTCTAAGTATTACCTTTATGCTGAATATTACTGAATGAAATTTCACCCCGACTTAAAGCCATAACTTTTGATGGATATAATAAACATACTCTTGCCTGCTGATAACTAGTGGGACATTTGAGATGCATTCGTTCTTTGTGCTCTTGCCTGCTGACTTGAATCCAAACTGTCTCTTAAAACTGTAAATAGATTATACTCCCTCCGTCCCAAAATGATCTTCGCGTTTTACTATTCAAACTTTTTAAGGATATGAACACTTGCTTCACTAATAATGCTTTGTTTAAGCCTAAAATGTAGAAATGTGAAG
Organism: Campanula takesimana; assembly: GCA_026119855.1. Classification (NCBI taxonomy): domain Eukaryota; kingdom Viridiplantae; phylum Streptophyta; class Magnoliopsida; order Asterales; family Campanulaceae; genus Campanula; species Campanula takesimana. The sequence goes on along the minus strand of JAOWBW010002137.1, from coordinate 59,139 downwards.
AAATTTTTGGGACAATGAAAAATGGCAAATGAGAAGATCATTTTGGGACGGAGGGAGTAGTAGTTATTCTTATGGCAGGAGATGATGCTGTTGTCTATGTTGCTCTTTAATAATCTATATAAGATTTTATTGATGGCTAACAAAACAAAGCTTAAGTTTCTATTTAGAGGCATGATGGTGCCTTGCTTATTAATTGACAAACATTATTTGTTACTGGTCATTTGTTCCTCTGCTGAATATTGCGGAGTTTTTTGTTGTGCAGTTAATCATTGTTTTAGATGTCAAAAGATGACTAAGTTTCTGCATTGTTTATCACTTAATTGTTTGCTATTTGTTATGTGATGTTAATTTTTGGGTTTGCACTATTTCAACTGGCAGACAGGAAAATTGATAAAGGAGTCGGACAAAGAAATTGGCCATAAGAAGACAATAACATCTCTCTCAAAGTCTACAGATGGTTCCCATTTCATATCTGGTTCCCTGGATAAATCAGCTAAGGTACACATACTCATACAATATTATGGACCATGTTTCCTTTCTTGCCGCGCAGTTAATCTCTTTCCATTCTTATATGCTCGTTTCTCCATCTTAGCTTTGGGACATCAGATCCTTGACTCTTATCAAGACCTATGTGACTGAACGCCCTGTCAATGCCGTTGCAATGTCTCCACTCCTTGATCATGTAAGTACTGACTGGTCACTTATCAAGTATATTGATTCTAAATCTTCGTTTCTTTTTCTCTCTTGTGCATTGACCACATATTTTGTCAAAAAGTTGATTAACATGATTGTTTACTGTTTATTTTCTTCATTTGCACCTGCCATTGCAAATTATTAGTTTGAACTGATGTTATTACTAGATTATACTCTCCGTCCCCAAATGGATGCCCCAAAAAATTTCAAATTTGCTCTTGATCAAGAGCAAATTGAGATTTTTTTGGACAAAATTTTAGGATGGGGAGGGAGTATGTACAATCGATAGATAAGACCACCAGTTATGTAATGCGGTGAAGCCTCCCTAAGAGGTAAGGGGTTACTTTGCCCCCCTTACTTTTTAAGCATATGTCATTTTAATTTTAAATGTATTTATTTCTGTTATTAATAAAATTATTTCTAAAAGCACAGTTTTTATTTTCAATTTGACCCCTTTTACTCTAGATAAAAGTCGCACTGTTTTTTACCCTCATTTGAATAATTTCATATTACTACCAGTAGTTTTCTTCAACAAAAATAATTTTTGACCCCCTTTCACTCCATTGTTGCTTAACAAAATATGAAGGATTTGTAACAAATATGGGAACTGGAAATCTTATCAATACCTTGGTGGTGATGACTTAAAAATATGCTGTCGAATAGATAGAAACAAACTCAGTTGTCTAAAGTTTGAATCCAAACTGTTAGTTGGTTCTCTGCAGTACATCCTTAAGTGAAGCTTATCCTTATATATGGTAATGGAGATTGGAGGTTAAGGAAATAATGGTGTATATGCTAGCATATACTCTAAAGAGCTTGCTATTTTTATGCGTAGTTAGTTTTATGCATTTATGAAGAATATGCACGTCTTTTCATGGGTGGATTATATAGCTTGATGTTTAGCTCAAAGTCTTGATTTCCTTAATCTGTAAATTTCTTAAAATTCTTCTTCTATTTCACTGCATAAGACAATTACAATTACAAGTGCTCTTCACTCACTAGAAATAGGGATTTGACTTTTGAAATCATATCATCATCTGCATGTATGGTGCATGTTCCACTAAATACCTATATGTGACTCACTGTGTGCATGAGTACCTAACTGCTAAGTGCATGCTAGCAGGTAAATGGTATTTATGGATATGGGGCTGTCCATACAGATACGCACAGGTTTAATTGCACTGATGCATTAATTGGTTTATAGGTGGTGCTTGGAGGTGGTCAGGACGCATCATCTGTCACAACAACAGATCATCGTGCTGGAAAGTTTGAAGCCAAATTCTATGACAAGGTAAGACAGTGCGTATGTAGACTTTGAATGCGATTTGGGTGATATGCATGTGCTAATGTCTTTAGTAAACAATTCTATTCCTCTTTTGCTTAGATACTTCAAGAAGAAATAGGAGGTGTAAAAGGGCACTTTGACCAATTAATGCATTGGCATTTAACCCCGATGGAAAGAGGTACTGTTTCCCTTTTAGTTTTTAAATCTAACTTCAGCTGAAGTATTGATATGGAGTAGTTACCCATCATGTATGTTCAACACACAAGTATAATGGTTTACTTTCCCCAAGCTTCAAATCATTTACTTCTGTCCCAAAGGATCAGCAGTCCTACTTCCCTTTTTGTTTGTCCCAAAATTAGTCTTCTTTCAAATACTCCCTCCGTCCCAAAAAAATCTTCATACTTTTTTTCGCTGTTATTGCGAAGGAACTTTGAACAATAGTTTTTGATTAATTTAACTGTCCAAATGAAAATCTAAAACTTGTTATTGATACACCATCAACAATACTATCAATAACAAGTTTTAGATTTTCATTAGGATAATTAAATCAACCTAAAACTATTGCTCAAATTTCCTTCGCAATAACAACGAAAAAAGTATGAAGATCATTTTGGGTCGGAGGGAGTATTCAAGTACAAATGTCCATTTCTCAATTCTGATCTCTCATTGTAAATATGACGTTACCTAACACGCATACACAAACTTACTTTATTGCAACTCAAAGGAAATGTAGACGACGATTAATGTGTAGAAAAAGTGTTACTTTCCAGAATACTTTTTGGTATGATAGCATACTTGTCTAATACCAGCTAATAAGTGAATAAGATGCTACTGGCTTTGCCTTTTCTCTCTGTGGTCGCGCTGGCTGGTGCCACCAATTTGTTATTGGGTTAAGATTTTTTGTGTCTTGAGGAATTATCATAACACTGAGGCTCTGTATTTTGATGACCTTCATGTCCCTCATTAGTTTTTAATAAGCCTTTCGTTTGCAGTAATGTTTCTTGATGAGTTCAGCATGTTTTCCTAAAGAAGATTTGGGTTTCTCTCTCCCTACCTTAGTTGTGACAAGTGGTAACACTCTGGTGTTGGAGTTCCTCGTTGACATATTTTTGTTTTGAGCCACCTAATCCAAACCTAAGTGGTTCCCAATTTTGTACTCAACTATGCCTCATTATTAAACCTAAGTTCTAGTGATTCTGTCTCTTTTGGGCCAGGAGACAGAGCCACTAGAACATCCCCGGGCTGGGTGTCTGGGTGAATGCTTTAAACGACGATAATTCTGTTTAAATTGTCTGGCACTGAACCGTGCTTACAGCATGCTGGATGTCCTTTTACTCCCCCTGACGCCCAATACTATTCTACTCCCTCTGTCCCAAAATGAATGTCGGAAATTGCTCTTGATCAAGAGCAATTGACATTCATTTTGGGACGGAGGTTATAAGGATATGGGTTACATGTTGAGAGACTGAAGATGCATTTTGGGCAATCGCTCAACTCTTTCTTTGGGGTTTATTGCAGTCGACCTTCTAGTGCCTAGAATTTCGTGTTTCTGGGGTGGGGGTGGGGGAAGTCAAGTTCCGTACACGCCACCCCCAGGGCTCAAATGATGGTACTCATGATCCTTTTCTTTATTTCAAAAGAGATTAATATCAAATTCAGAAACCCCGTTTATTTAATTCAGATAAAAAATTTAAGATGGAAAGCATTAACTGGTAATGGGACAGACGAAAGAGGAATGCATCAATTAACAACGAATCTAATGTCTATTTAATATCAAAAGCATGCAAAAGTACTACTCCCTCTGTCCCTAAAAGAATAACCAAATTTCATATTAAGGGACATCTCAAAATTTCTACGTTTCATATAATTTAGTGGCAAAGATTCATATATAATCACGTACTCTTTCCAAACATTTAGTTTTGCAAGTATAAAGAGACCAGTGTTTTTTTTTTTTTTTTTTTTTTTTTTTTTTGTAAAAAAACAATTAGGAACAAAGTTTTTTAAAAAAAAAAAAAAAAGAAAAAAGAAGAAAGACATTCATTGTGGGACATGTTTTTTTTTTAAATGGACATTCATTTAGGGACTGGGAGTATTGGTTGGTGAATATACCCCTCCGTTCCGGGTAAGTTGCAACAATTTGCCATTTTGGGCATTCCACTTAAGTTGCAACAAAGCCAAACAAGGAAACTCTTTATTACTTTTATAATCCTCCACTCATTCTCTCTCTTCCTGCCAACCACTCATTATTCCCCTTTTTTAATTTTTGTGCTCCCCCTTCCATGTTGCAACTTACCCGGAACGGAGGGAGTATATGATATGAGGTCGTACACTAATATGAATGAACAGAAATTTTGCAATAATTTTGTGGAACGTTATGCCATTCCCTTGGAAAGTCCTCAGCCAAATGTATAGTGCATGGTAAAAGCCGTATTGTAGGGTTGTAGGTAGGGAGTTGGTACCTTTGTGTACACGTGGGATTTTTTTTGTTCAGATGCTCAATAAGTATGTTGTTGAAGCGAGTTGAAAAGCGTGTACCTTCCAAAAGCAACTGTGCTCGAGTTTGTAATGCAGGGTCCTTATCAAGATTTGTACTGGTAATATTTGTCTCAACTCACAATCCTTGCCTGTCGTGAATTTCAGAGGTTCAATCTGAACTTGCATAACAATTCCCCTACGTTTGGATTATGTTTGTATTTCTCAAGCTGTGCAGTAAAGTAGATACTGGATAGTATCACTCTTTTGTTTATCTTTTAGGAAAAGAGACATGGCCTTCAATTTTGATGTGAAAAAAGACTGTCTTTATTTGTGAATAGTATATACTAACAGGGAATTTTCCTTTATTGTAGTTTCTCAAGTGGAGGTGAAGATGGGTACGTCAGATTGCACCACTTTGATCAGGATTACTTCAACATTAGGATTTAAACCTATATTGCTCTACTCTACTCGAAGCTACTTTCCATTGTCTCAAAGCTAGTATTGCAACAATATGGATATTGAGTGGATCATGATTTTGATGAAAGAGATCACATTTCACTCTTTTGTAGCCAGTTTTCCAATAGAAAAGCGAATTCCGGATTTTGTATCAACTTTACTCCTCTTTTACTTGTGGATGACTGAATTTTATACTTGAACAAGTTATTTGTCGTATGTGGTGGTCAGCATCTCTACTTCGTTATTGGCATGTACTGTAGTTCTAAATATTAACAAGTTGGTACCGTCTCTAAAATGTTCCATTTTGTTCCTTCAAAAAATATGTTTCATTTTTTTTTTCTTAATCAAAGAATAAAAATGGGCATTTATAGTCTCTCTCTAAAATGTTTTGTTCCTTCAAAAAAAAAATCAAGAATATAAATGGGCATTTATAGTCGAGGTGGTCTCTTGTGAGAACACCTAGATCCGTCTCATAGAAGAGACGTGTCGACCCATGACCCGTGTACAACATTCTTTGCGAAGCATAGGATCCCAACCTATGCTCCACTCAAAATTTTCCACGTGGCAGCGGCCATGGCTCAATTTTATTTTATTTTTTTTCAGAAAAAAATTCGTTTTTTTTATATAGTTTTTTTAGTTTTTATATTTTTTTGGCAGTTTTTTTCGTTTGCCAAAAGTAATACTTAGTATAACTGAATGTAACAACTGTGTTACTTATAAGTAACATTGTTTGTAAGTAAACGTACCACTTGTTTTACAAAAAAAATGTCATTTTACTCATCTTTCAATTGTAATACTAACTATAAATACGTGGAACACTAACAATAACTAAATCTAATTATCGTTATACTAGAATGTAATAGTGTTTTTGCAGACTATATATATATATATATATATATATATATATATATATTATATATATATATATATATTTGGTATTTTGATTTTATTTTTTGAAAGAAAGTAACAAGTGAAAAATAACAACTTATATACATGAATGAAATTATTTGTACAAGTAAATGTATTAGTACAGTAAAAACTCCATAAATTAATAATGTTAGGACTGATTAAATTTATTAATTTGTAGAGTTATTAATTTATCGATAAATTAATAATTATTAATTTAAAGATTTTTAGACGGTTTGACGAATTTCAGATTTTCGTATACACTAAATTCATAATATATGTAGTTAATAAGTTGAAACGTATTCGAAGTTGAAAATTTCTTTTGATTTCATTGTACACAAGAAGAATAGCTACAACGTATTTTTGAAACAAAACTAGTATATGAACGACATGAAGACTTTAAAATATTCAACATATCTTATACAATGGTTTCCCATCTAAAAGGTGTTGCACAAGAATAATATTAGGGGCACAAAAAAGTCATAAAATCTTGCTCACAAAACTCTAGGTGTAATAATTTTATTGGTGTTTTTAAGTAGAATGTGGCGGGTCCATTATCGATGCAACCAATAAAATATCGCCACCTCATTTTGTGAGCAAGTTTTGTGAACTTATTTTGTGCCCCTAGTATTGCTCCTTGCAAAATCAACTATAGAATCATATTTTCAATAAATTGGAAAAATATTTTATTCAATTTCTAAGAATTATTAATTTATGATTTTCGTGAGACCTAAGATTATATAGCGATCTCACAAAAAATTATTATCTTATTATTTTATCGATTTTTGTACTTTTTTTCAATTGTCCCATGTCGGGACCAGACAAATTTATTATTTTAGAGAGTTTATTAATTTACTGTGTATTAATTTAAAAAGTTTCCACTGTATACGAAATTGTAACAGATTTCTATAGATAATGTAATACTTTTACATGTATCATGATAAATTGAACTCATTGTAACTTATTATTTGATAACATATGGATATACTATTATATAAGTAAACGTAACTGATTTACAATGTTATTATACAAGTAAATGTAATATTCATTTATAAAATTGTTACTTTTTTATTTTTACAATGTTACTAACACAAGTGTTTTTAGTTCTAAAGTGTAAAGGGTTAAATAATTACTTTTCTATACATACGTGTTACAATATGTATAAACACTGTTACATATAAGTAACACGTTCGTTATATTTTAGTTATAATAAGTATTACTTTTGCAAATGAAGAAAACATAAAAAAACACAGATACTTACGTATTACTTTTATGTATACAAACTGTTACATACTCCCTCAGTCCCAGCAAAGTGACACTTATTTCCTTTTCCGGTCTGTCCCAGCATAAGTGACTGTAACGACCCGAGCCCGCCCCGCTACATAAGCACCACAAACTGGCCCACTGAGCCCAACAACTGGGTCTACTTGGCTTACTACAGGCCCACCCGAAAGTTCATGGATGATTGGTGCTCAATGGTAGTATAGGGGAGGTTTATATATCACAATCAAAGCCCATATCTTTCCGATGTGGGATGAGGTATTACAAACACCCCCACTTAAATTCTTGCCGTCCCCGGCAAGGCCCAAACAATACCCAGATCGTCTCCCCGGGCGAGCTCGCAAGCCTTACGGACGGGGGTCCGCTCTGATACCATTTGTAACAACCTGAGCCCGCAAGCCCGACCCGCTACATAAGCACCACAAACTGGCCCACTGAGCCCCAACAACTGGGTCCACTTGGCTTACCACAGGCCCACCCAAAAGTCCATGAATGTTATGGTGCTCAATGGTAGTATAGAGAATGTTTTATATCACAATCAAAGCCTCATATCTTCCGATGTGGGATGGGGTATTACAGTGACACTGCCTAAAATAGAAAATATTTTAATATATTTATATTCAATCAACTCCACCTTTTAACCTCACTCATTCTCCTCCTCTTCATTTTTTACCACTCATTTTATTCAACCAACACTACTATTTACCCCACTCATTCTCTTTCTTCATTTTTCTACCACACATTACTACTTTTCCTTAATCTCCGTGTCCCAAAAGTTGGTTTCACTTGTGCAGGGACGAAGGTAGTATAAGTAACACGTTTGGTACATTTAGTTATAGTAACTATTACTTTTAGCAAACCGAAAAAAACACCAAAATAAAAATATAAAAACTTTTAATTTTTATTTGTTTTTTTTTGCCCTGCGGGTCATGGTCCGGTCATGGGTAAAAAAAACACCAACTAATCCCGGATCCATGGGACATATCTCTACTATGAACAGGCCATGATGCTCTCATATCAAGTTTTTGTCTTTATAGTTTGGTTTGGTGATGGAAGTATTATATTCCAGCAAGAATACTTTTGTTATTTAACGGTT